>OZ038502.1:98514916-98639916 GCA_964036315.1 Acanthosepion esculentum
ATCAGTGGCCATGGTAACTTTTGTCTCTTTGTGCCCAAGAACAGCCCCATAATTAGGCTGGAACAAGAACTTCTTTGATAAAATGTACAACACCATTGATAACTAACAAGTCTTATTGAATATAAAGAAAAAACTGGTTGAATGAAATGTCTGTATTATCTACTGTAGAATCAAGTTCTCTGCTTCAGGGTAGTGATTTGGGAAATCTAGTTGCAAATGCTGAAGTAATAACCAACCAGTCAACTCTTACTCAATTCTTCTGTCATGCATGTGTCTGTGTTTTCACTCGGCCACAAAAATTGTGGGCGTGCTGTTAGTGACAACTGTCTTACAAGCAATCATGGACCTCTCTAAGCCTACTTCCTGTAGGGCCCGTCTTTGTTTATTTATTTATTTATTTTGTTTTGTTTTGCTCTCCAGCTATGGGTAATGTGACAGGAGCAACCTGCCTTGCTGAACTAGTCTCTGTGCATCTGTTGACAGGTGGGAGTGGGGGCCTCTGTCATTTATACAGACAACTCCACCCTGCTAATTTGACACTGATATATCTAATTTATCTATCCTGACCATCTTAGGAGATCTTGTTAATTAACTATACTGCACTCTCTTTGTTTAGAATCTTTGTAGATATCTTTTTGTAAACATAATGGTGTTCTTCAGTGGTCACATCAACTCAAACAAATCCCAAGCTTGGGAATTAACAAGAAACATGTTTTTTCTAGAATAACTTGTAAGAACACACACATCTTGGACAGATAGTATAATGTAAACAAACCTTTGAATTAACATTTCTCAGGATAAAAGAAATTTGGACAACACATTAATCAGTCTTCTTATCAGCAGGAAGTGAATAACGTAAGGAACTTTGAGTTTTGATTTTTCTTGGGACTATTCTTAAATTCATTATTATTTTAAAACATACATTTTAACCCATTCCCTTTTTTTTTTTTGTATCCATTCAACCTACTATTTTGTGAATTTTATTAATTATTATCCAGTTAGTAGTCTGTCCAAATCACGATCCTGTAATTTCATGCAATTAAATGTTTAAACAAAGTGCCCTGTTACATCATTACAGCTGGTCCCATAACTGGACATGGTCATGGGGGTGCAGCACTGTTGAATGCATCACCAATTAACTCCATTTCTGGTGGATAAGGCCCAGGTTTTGAGAAAGTGATCTTATCTGCCCACTTCTTTCACTGTCTTCCCTACACTGTTCCCCAATGAAGAGTCTTGGTAATTTCATCAGACCTTGGCATTTGTCTGTGCCATCTCATTTCCTTTTTCTTTCATTCTGCTAAGGAAGTCATCATGCCAACCAATGTAATATCAGACAGTTTTCCTGAGCTTTTGTGATCTTTGTTGGAGATTACATCTTCACTTGCATTACTTGTTCTCTGAACCTCTGCAATGAGAAATCCAGATCTCACGGACTTACAAGGAAATAGAACCACAGCACATACAGGAGCTTGTGCTTTGTTCTGACACTTGGCTTCCCATACTGGCTTCTTCAGTCTTGCCAGTGTTGTTGTACTCTGTGTGGCACTAATGATGGCACCAAGGGACTTAAAATACTTCAGTTCTAGTATGATCATCAAAGTTAAGCAACATTGAGCTTGATCAGTACCTAGATGTGTGAGTGGTGTAATGGATAATGGCCTCCAAATTGTTCATTGGAAAGTCAAGTTCCAATTTCATTTGGGATCATTATATTCACTTACACACAAATACCCTTGCGAAATGCATGAATCCATCTCTTCTACCTCCAGCTATGGGTTAATTAGTAGAACTTGTATCAATACACCATTATCTCAAAAAAAAAAAATCTTACATTCCAAAACTTTTTACTGGCTTTAAATAACCTGCCAAGTGTTGATAAGTCATAAAAAATGAATCAATCAATCAATTAAAATACTTTAGGGTTTCCAGTTGCTGTCCACTGACATTGATTTTGTCCTTGACGAAATGCTTCCTGTTTGTCATAAGTTTCATCTTCTTGGTGCTGATGTCCATTCCATATTTGGTCAAGTTTTCAGCCAAGCAGTTCACCACTTCTACCAGTTTTTTCTCACTGCCTACCAGCCCCATTTATATTATCAGCAAAGTGAAAATTTGTAATGGTAGAACCTCTAACATTGAAAGCGTAAGTGTCCTTCCAGATCATCAGACATTCCAGGAAGATGTTGAAGAGTGTTGACGGACCTCAACTGACAAGTGGGTACATTCACCAACAGTTCCTTTAACAAAGACAGAACGGTTAGATTTTACATACATCGTTTTCATAATGTCAATCAGTTTGTAGCTAATGTTGAATTTCTTCCTGGCTGCCCACAGTGCATCAATGCCATACTCAGCCAAATATATTCATGGAGCTAGACAAGACAAAGTAGATATCTTGTTGAAGTTGGCTGTATTTCTCACACAGAAGAAGGATGAGCATCTGTTCTCTGGGGCTTTCCACTATAGAAACTGCAATGCTTCTTTCTGTCTGTGGTCAGCATCTTTTCAAGGTTGCTTTGAGCACCATTTGTGTGACTGATCAGATTGATAACTATCATTCTCAAACAGTTAGAGGCTGCCCCCCTTTTTTTAGGGTGGAGGGTACAGTGATTATGTAAGTAAACTGGGATTGCAAAGGAAATATTTGTTGCAGATTATTTCCATGTCACAGAGAATAAATCACTAAGTTCCAACTCGAACATCGAGGGCAGAAATAAATGCCGAAAACTTGATTTGCAAATACTATCTCGCTAATCAAAATGCACGCCACCAGTCAGAAAAATACCTCGTTCTCCACCAAACGCGGTAGACAAAATTGCCGAATTCCCCCAGATTCAAGAACACCAACTGCTTTTATCGGGCGAACATTTTTTCAATTCGTTGACATCTGAGAGACGATCTCCAGTATTTTGCATATCAAAGTACGTTTAATTGCGACTCCTGCGTCAGACATCTTTTCGCTTTTTAATTCAAATATTCCGTCTTCAGCATGTCATGCGGAATACGTGCCCTTTTATTTGGTAATTAATTTTCTTTTTTGCCAGCTTTTCTGTCGTAAAATACACGCGACTCGCTGTCGCTTAGTTTGACGAGGTAAATCCCCGTTTTCTTCGCTATAGATTAGAGACTTTGTCCACATTGATGACCATTTCCCAGTCTGCCAAATTTTGGGGCAGAATTTTGTCAAGGACATCTATCATCATCTCTCATCTTTATTTTATCAGTTCAGATGTCGCTTTTCCATTCTTCAGTGATCTTATTACTTTCTTCGTGTATTACTGAAAAATCATCATTGCTTGTAGACTCCTGGCCTGAGAATAACTGGGGTTCCCCATTTATCTACAATGTTCTATTCATCTGCTCACAATGTCTTTTTCATCACTGAGGCATTTTCCTTTTATCTTGTATTTTACTGACTCTAGATTGCCCTTGTTTTGTCATATCTTTTACAATTTCGAACGCCTTTCTACTCGTGTCCCATTTTCTACATCCCTGTCCTTCAATCCAGTTCTCCTTGGCTTTCTTCTGATTTTTTGGCTGACCTCTTTGTTTTCCGTATCTGTCAATATTTCTGGGATGAGGTATTATGTACACTATTTACATTATTTGGACTATTGACCTCATTTTTGTCACCATATTTATTATGTTTTGATCGTTGTACACTCCGGCCTTCTTCAGGTGGTTGAAATGTCGAACTGAACCCTTTATTTCGATCACTGGGGTAGACTGTTCTAGTTCCACATGCCATGTTTAATGAATGTCAGTTATCAGTTATCTCCTCTTAATTCCCCTCTCCAAGTTCTCCACTGCCTTAACCGGGTATTGAAGTCACACTCTTTGGGTCTTGTCACTGGATCTAACCAACGCCTTTATCCACTGTGCCATGTTTCCTATGGCGACAAAGATGAGAACAATAGTTTGAATAATGTAAATAGTGTCTGTTTTGCGTTCCTCATTTTCCTTCATTCATCGCACATGTCCAAGATCTCTGTGACCCAGAGTTGCAATTTTCCAAGCATGGAATTGGTTACTTCAGTCATTAGTGTCTTAAAACTGTTAACAATTTCCACTCAATCTTCAAGAAATTTATTCTTAAACAGACTACAGTTGCTTTATATACTTTACACATATGGGAATAAAAAATCATTTCATTCACTCAATTATTTGATAATTTTATTCATTAAAATAAAAAAAATCTTCTCTTTGTGTCTAAAAAGATTTAACTGTAATGTTTAAAATACAGATAAAAATGTAGAAACTTTAGACAATATGGAAATATCTACCTTTCATTAGTTCATAACATGAGAGACATTTCCATTTGGATTAGTGACCCCATCTTGGAAATTCTGACACAAATTATGGACTTGGGGAGCCCTTCCTTTAGGATCAGCATCCCCCATCTCAGAAATTCTGACACAAACTATGTGCTAGGGCAGCACTTCCTTCAGAATTAGCATCCTCATCTCGGAAATTCTGACACAAACTATGGACTCGAGCAGCCCTTCCTTTAGGAATCACATCCCCCATCTCAGAAATTCTGACATAAACCCGACTTGGGCAACCCTTCCTTTGGGATTAGCATTTGCATCTCGGGAATTCAATATAATTCAAGAAGAAAGCGGCCATGAAATCTGTGAATATGCAAGGGAACATTAATGAAGTTGGGGGGGGGGGGGCGTCATCAGAAAGAAACCCATAAAATTGCTATAAACCCATAAAATCCTGTCAAACTATGCATCAAACAAAAGGAAATATCTATAAGTTAATCAATGTTGTTCATACTTGTTTTGAGTTTTTATAACTTTTTATAGGTGAGATAAAAAAAAGAAATGCAAAATTTTGTAAAATCATTTTTTTTTTTTAGACTTTGGTTGAACGCAATAAAGGGCACTAGTATGTTTAGCTTGAATCTGTCCAGAAAGTTCTTTGGAAATCCATAACACACAAACTATCAACAAAGATTGACTGAAAATTATCCGTTCATTCTCGCCACTTAAAACCGTCGCCTTGACATAACATTTTTCATTGACGTGAGGGAGAGATTGTGACTAGAAATTAAAGTTCAAACATTTAATTTGTGGATGAAATGGCACTTTTATAAAAATAAAAAATTTAAGAGGATAACTTAAGTAAAATATGCACTATTGTACTAGAAAAAATCCTTTGCTATAAAAAAAAAATGTTAGTTGATTTTTTAAATATAGCTTTAGTGTGTTTACATTTTTTTAACAACATTAATAAGCATTTTTTGGGGTTTTTTTTTTACATAGCAAAAATAATTTGTTTAAAAAATATATTTAAATCTTATCAAAACTTGAATTAAAGAAAATCAGGTGCACAATAATTATAATGGTTACTTACTTTTAACGTGATAATTGTAAACATTTCCAGACTCGTTTTTGCTTAACTTTCTCAAGTGATAAATTTTAGATTAATTTATAGATTGCTCATAAAACCTTTAGAGATTATTATTATTATCATTAATGATGATAATAATAATAATTCTGAATTGAGCTTTCAGTTGACGTTAAAATTGTCCAATAAGTTGCTTATTTGTTGATTTTTAGCTATGCTCAGTTTTTAAACAAAAATACACCACTAGCCATAAAACAGTGAAAACCTGTATTAATAGTAATGTTACCATCATAATTTTTTTGTCATTAGTTAGAAGGAAGACTGAATGAGTATCTGAGATATATATATATATATATATATATATATATATATATATTTTCAATAAAATCAGTGAAATTAGTGTTTGAAAAGTTATTTACATCACATAACAGTGTTGGGTGTTCCGTGTGTATTATTGCATGGAAAGGTGTTTTTGACAGAAACAGTAAAACACACATTGATTTTAAAAATCAAATAATTATTAACCAATTTACAAGGCCTTATATTTCTAAAGGTATATTGCTTTACATATACTCATATGTCTATATAAACATTTTTTGTGAGGAAATATGTGGGCTTATATTCAACAGTTTAATCCGAGATTGTTCCCAACCTTGGTTCTCAGCATCATATTTTCCCATGCTTTTAAAATATTTACGACACTACAATGTACTCTTTAATTATTAATGAAGCTTCTAAACTTCTTAGTAAGTTTTTTTTGTTACCGTTCTCCCCCTTGTGTGGATGATAAACTGATAAATACTTGATTTTGGAAAATTACGTGAGAGCGATTGCAAATTAAACAAATTTAATCTAGGGGGTCAGTTCGTTAAAACTTATATGAGGTGCTCAAATGCTGAGCTATTTTCTTTTTAATGGTTTCATGACATTCACCAGCAAATTTTACACATACATGCCAAATATCATTTCTTTATCTTGAATAGTTTTTTAAACGAAATTTTAGCAATGAAAATACAAAAATGTTGACCCAATATTTTCAGAAAAATGTTTGGGTTTTTTTCCAGCTTCAGATGCTTATATTTCAAAAAGTTAGGATGGATTTTGATAAAATAAAAACCAAAACTCTTCAATCAATTTATATTTTATAAATATCCTATTTTTTTAATGGCAAAATCTAAAGTTTAATTTTTTTGTGAGCATTGCTAAATTTACTGACAATTCTAAGCAAATTAATAAACAAAATAAAACCAAACCCGAGTCTAACCCAGACAAGAACGTGCAAACTTACCCAAATCCTGTTTTGCAACGAGGATTTTGCCCATCATTCGTAAGTGCTTCACTAATGCCTGACGCAGATGATCCTAACCCTTCTCCATCTTTCCAACCATGCCGTTCCATAATCTTTCGTCCAAATCCTTTTGTGTGCTTTTCAAATTTGCCAATACCAGCAACGCTGTCATCTTCATCCTTAATACCATCCCTTCGTCTCTGATCTCGACGGATCCTAATCAAGTCACGCCCATCCATATCACCACTGCCTGGTTCATAATACCCAGACATATCCACATCCCAGTCATCAGCTGTTTGCTCATCAAAATCTACAAAAAAAAAAGAAAGAAATGCTTAATTTTAAGATTTGAAATAATTATAGATATGTGTGTGTGTGTGTGTGTGTCTATACATGGTTAACATTTTCAAAGGCTTGCGAAATAAAAAACACAGACTATTTAATCAATAACAGTTTTTCTTTATGTAAAATAGATTTCGTTCTGAAAGACAAAAATGTATGTTTCCTTTTAAATTTTGAAAAATTCAACTTTTTACCAAAAATACAAAACGATTATTGTTCTTTTGATATCTATGTATATATAAAATTCTGTCACTTCTGTTAGTCCATCACACCCTCTAAAATAGCCATACATTGAATGATCAAAACAAGGTTCTGGAGAGAAGTGTGAACAGGTAAGGGGGTACAAAGTACATTAGTTTTTACTAGAGTGCATAGCTTACTACAATAAATTTTCAATAATTTTTTTGGAAAAATTAAGTTTTATTATTTAACATACAAAATACTCCCACTATTTTAAAAACAATTTAATCAACAATACTAAATACAATTCTAGTTTAATAAATTTCACTTGGACCATCACAAAGATAAACTAGGGAAGAAGATTGTCTTGCACCACTTTTTCAAGTTGGGAGGAACTTGCATGCTTTTTAAACCAAAACTTTTAATCTTGGCTTCTTACCTGGCCTCAACAATTAGCTCAGGTAAGAAGTAATCTCAGCCAAAAAGTAAATTCAACTCATCATTGCCAACCTCAATATTCAAAATTAATAACCAAACATCCTTTTGAATCTGACAAACAAGAAATATGCAAAAGATTTTTCAATCATAAATATTTGGTTGTTTTATGCCACATTAAAATCTTCAAAGAAATTTTTACCAATCTATTGCAATAAGTCTTCAGGTGAAACATCTCCAAAAGAAAGCAAGTATTGTAATAGTAAGCAGTAAATAAATTTTGTATATTAATATGTTATATATGATTGTTAACTTTCTTGAATTTCATTTTAATCAGACCCCTCGTCTAAAATTAGCACAGAAAAATGTTCATTTGTATAAATTTTGGCTTACAGGAAATAATCAAATCTTTCAAACATTAACTTTCCAAGAAATATTCCTTATCTTATCTGAACAAGAAAAAGTCAAAATAAAATAAAAATTTGACTGAAACACACACAATTAAAAAAGTGTTTAATATCACCCAATGAACGGTTCCAGTGAAAATGTCATAGGAAGAGTGACAAGAAGGATATTTTATAAAGAAACTTAGAGTATTTTTAGATGATTCTTACAGTTTTGTTTTTTTATTATTGATTTCACCTCAAGCAAGGCAGTAAAGCCACTAAGACACAAGGTGTTACTGGGTGTGGAAGAATTAGAAAATAGAAGCATTATTAAGGAACAAGAAGAGTAATCAGGAAGACAGTAAATAGTGATTGACATTGCATTTAAATTTTTGAAGGTTAAAATTGACTGGATAGTTCCCTGATAGTTTTCATGAGAATCTGCTACTGAAAATCCACAAGACTTACCATAACGTGATACACAATATTGCCAATGAGGAATTTCAGTCATGCAACAGGGTTAAAGATCTTTACAACTCCAATAAAACAGCAATGGAATACAAACAAAAAGTCATGAAAAGAATAAAAAAGTTTAAATTAAGTTTCTGTAAAACTCTTTCGAAAGTAAATCTAACTCTGATGTTATAGTTGTTGTTAAATGACTTAAAATAATCTGATATTAAAAAAAATCAAGGTGTGATAAAAAAATATACCGTATATACTCAGATAGGTCACACTTTTTTTACCAAAAATTTCACAAAATATTAGGGGTACAACCTATCCACTCGACATAAATGTAAAACAACACTACCTTGTCATCATGATTTCTGAGAAATCAGAAATGATACCCATAAACACTAAAGCTGTGGTTTTTCTCTATATACAAACAATTTATCTATCATATATACTGACTCACTGCTTTAAACTTACCTCATGCTGCTAGATTCACATATCCATCACAATAAATAAAGAAATATTATAAAATATTCATTGATCCATCAGTCAATGTTTGGTCAGGGCCCTCGCCCTACACTGATATAGAAACCCTGAACATGCATACATAAGTTAAGGAACCAAATGTAGATGTTTATTGACAAAGAAAAAACAGTCCCATGATTCATTCTGCAAAATATATATTGTCAAAAATACGTTGGATAATATGACTTAAAAAAATGAAATATATTCTTTATGAGATAATTTTCTTTAATGGTTGTTTCATATAACATTAAAAGTTGTTCTTAAGTGTTATTTACAAGAAACGAAACGCATGAATCTAGTACCCAAAACGTTTGCACTATTTCGCATTGCGCAGCGGTATGGTATAGTTGGTAGCCAAATTTATAGTTTATAATTTTAATTGTTGCAAAGACTAATTATAAGTAAAAGAAAGAATTATGAAGCAGGTTTTAAATTAAAAGTACTAAATTATGCAGAAGAACATGGAAATTGATCTGAAAAAGTGTATTAATAATTGTAAGTTTTGAAATAAAGGTAGATATCTGATAATTCAGAAGGTAGATATCTGTGTAACTCCCCAGATTATAGTGCAACCTATCTGTGAGTCAACAGTAACTCATCAAGCTATAAAGTAAGAGCTATAAAGCTATGTGAGCTATAAAGTAAGAGTGCAACCTCTCTGCGAGTCAACAGTAAATCATCAATTAAGCCATAAAGGGGGGGGGGGCTATCCGTGTGTATATACGGTACATATTTAACTTACCTCCCTCCTGCTGTTTCCAGAATTGTGCATCTGTATAAAACACCAGACCACTTCCTCCTTTCTCCCATTTCAATTCAATCTCCTGCTCAAAGAGACGTTCTTCGTTCCTTTCTTGATTGCTAGGGTCATCATGAAGTGCTTCGTGTCGTTCCCATTCCTCACATTCATCAGCATCGTCTTCCGAATGATCAGAGCCTCGTTCAAACTCTATCATCTTTTCCTCGATTCTTAGCGCCATCTTCTCCCTCCTTGCAGCCATTTCTTGTTTCCGCCTCCACTTTGCTTTCTGCTTTGCAATTTCTTTCTTTTTTCTCATTTCGTCATCTTTTGTTTCACAACTCCATGCTCTCTCTTCTGTTACTTTTGATTTTTCCGATTGGCGACTTGGAGAAATCTGCTCCTTAAATGACCTCCCCATATCTTTTAGATTGTCTTCTTCATTGGTTTTATCATTATTTGAATGACTTTCTTCATATTCACTCACTTTCTTTTTCACTTCTCCTTGACTTGCAATTTTCCTCTCTACATCTTCCATTTCTTCATTCATTACCTCTTTCTCTATTTCTCTTTCTACTACTTTCATTTTCTTCTTCTTCTTCTTCTTCTTTTCATAAACATCATTTTTGTTTCTCTCCTCCTCTTCTCCCAATCCTTCCCTTTCTTCTTTCTCTTCTTCATAATCACTTTCTTCCTCCTTGTCCATTTCTCCCTCCACGTCATGATTCCTTCCCTCCGCGTCCTTTCCTTCCGACGTTCGATGTGAATCCTTCGCCGTCATTACATGACCCAACATTCTTTGCTTGGCACTAATATCCCAATGCTCAACAGCTCCCATATCTTCATCACTTGCATTCTTCTCCTCATCGGAAGTCTGAACATTTCCTCTGGTTTCCTCTTCCTCCATTTGCAACTCATGCCCTGAACCACTCGTGATCGGCAGCCAACAAATAGTGTTATTCTCTTCATCCACTCTGCAATGGACCGAATCTTCATAAACAAATGGGACATTTCCATATTTCTTATTTATGGCCATCTTCCGAAACTTTAATTTCAGTTTTGAAATGATTTTTGGTGGTAGCAAGCACTGCCTGATAAGATCCAAGAAAACCAATGTTGGTGTCCCCACATTACCTTTTGGCATCACGGTGGGTGGGTGCAGTTCAGCAAGGTTTTTTAAGTCTTCCTCATAGAACTCTTCCCGATTTGAGGACATTTGGGATTGTTCAAGACGAGTCTTGTATTGAGGTTCAATATTATCACCTGGATGAGGAGATAAAAATAGAATTTGAAATAATTAAGTAATTTGCAATCATTGTTTTGTTTAATTTCAAAATAAACATATTCAAGGTTACTCGACATTATTAAACATTCAATTATTTTTCACATTCATAAATCAAAAAAATCCCCAACTCTTTTGACATTCTGCTTACAGCCGCATCATGTTGAAACACCAGTTCCTCTATGATCACCAAAGTTAAAGCAACATCAAACCTGGTCAGTAACTTGCGTGACAGTTTTGGGAATACCAGGTTCTGTAAGCTTGGATGTGCAGGTGGTGTAATGGATAATGGCTCGGAATTGTTAATCAGAAAGCAGACTTCCAATTCTCGTATTTGTTTACATGCAAATACCCTTGGGAAAAGTATGAATGAATCCACCTCTTCTCCCCCACAAGCTACAAGTTAATTAGTAAGATTTGGATCACTATATTATTATCTCAAAAAAAAAAAAAAAAAAAAAAAAAAATACAATTTTCTGGCTTTAAATAACCTGCAAAGGGTTGATAAGCTATAAAAAAAAATCAATCAATGAACCTTCTGACACTCACGTTATTGTCAAAAGTTTTCTTCTAATTTAAACATTATTGAATAAGTATTGACCTCACTAGACAATTTCATTGGGAACTGATTTGATAAAATAAATCTATTAACAGAAAATAAACTCTAAAAGAGTGAATAATGTTAACACCTCAGTTATCCAAGTGAATGTTGTACCAGCAAATTAATACATTTCACTTTTATATAGTATTTTATATCAATAAAAAAAAATATTTTGTAAAAAGTTACAAATAATAACCAAATATAATGCCTTTTCAGTTAAATATAATCAAGAGAATTGACAAAACTCAGAAATATGCAGATGTGTTATAGTAATTATCTGAACAGAACTTAGTTAAATTCATTTTCATGGCAGTAGCTTCACTAATTCACTGAATAAAGAGCATATCATGATGAAAAAAGGCCCCAAACTTAAAAACAAGATTTCATTGTCAAAATGTTTACTTTATTATTAAGAGTAAAGGCCAAAGTATTTTTTGATTATATTATTAAATTTTTTAATCCTTTCTAGCACGTACAAAGTTTTGGTTAAAAATCTTGTTTTTCTTGCATCAGTGGGTGGGAGGAACAACAATGACCAAAAATTAATATAGGAAAATTTAGCATCTTTTTTTGTGGTAAAAAAACACATAGATTTGGAAATTCTTGCAAAAATCAAATAACTGTTAGATTTTAATTAAATTTTTCTGGGTTTATTCACAGATGAATGAAATTATTTTTTAAATGATTTTTTTTTTTTACATCTAATTCCCTCGCACACACACACAGACTTAATTTTATGAACTTTTAAAATTTCACCACCTTCATATTTATATTAATTAAAAGTAGGACTCCTTGGAGAATTGTAATCAACAATTTTTTTTTTTTGTAACACAGAAACACCATTAACTGAAAATCTGCTCTGAATCATAAAATAAAAAGTAGAATAGACTGATGACATTATTTAATTAAAAAAGCTTTTAATTGCTTTTATAAATAAGATATATTAAGGACATTATTGTCTTTAGAAAAAAAAATGTTTTTGATGAATAATGAATTTTTACAAGAATTATTTTCATTATTTTTAATTTTAATTATAATAATTTATTAAGTTTTAACTTTTTTAAATTCTGTATTAATGAAATTGCAATGAAAGATGACTAAAAAAAAGTGTGCTAATCCACTATTTTAGCAAAAAAAAAAAAAACAAAAACAAAAAAAAACTCCTTCCAGTCAATTTAAATTAGTTTTGAAATACAGCAAAATATTTTGCTTATTGGAAATATTAAATTTAATCTCTTAGCATGAAATTAAAACTAAAATAAAAGGTTCAAGAAAGATTTTTCATTTTTTTAAAATTATTTTAAACCTTCAGTATCACGTTTTCTGTGGAGGTACTTACTTTTATGTATCATTCTATTTGCCTAAAGTTTATGATATGCAGAAAAAAAACATTTTTTTAATGCATTTCCATTCAAATGAGATGGAAAAGACAATAATATATCAATTCTAAAACAATGAAAAAAAAAAAAATCTATTATTAAAATTTGACTGGAATTCAACATAATTCTGAAAACTGAATAGTGGTCTTTAATGTGCTGCATATGAAATGAAAGTAAAATTTAATGACAAAATAAGGCTTTTGTTAATCACATCTATTAATCAACTCTTCAATATTGCAGTTATCTCCCTTTCTGGCGAATTTAGTTTTAGCCACATTTTAATAATTTATTTATTAACTATAATAATGAAAAGAACAGACGAAACTAAGAAATATACATATTTTTGATTAATTCATTTTCATGGCTTTTACGTACCACCAAAGTTTACAATCTGTTGAAAAAAAAGCATAATATCTGTTCAAATGGAAGTGAGTAGACAAGAATTTTTCAATTCTAAAGAAACCTCTTAATAAAATTCGACTCGATTTCAAAATATTTTTTTAATGGAATGGTGGTCTTTAAGTTGTTGCTATAATATACAGAAACATACATTTACAAAGAAGTCAAATTTAATAAAGACATTTTTATATTGGTTAATCATTAACGTTGCAGTTTTCTCCCTTTTCTTAAGTTGTCTGCCCTTCCACTTATGACTTCAAAATTATAATAAAATTCACGTTTTGTCAAAGCAAATATGATTATTTGCAAATAGATTATTCTAGAAGACAGGTATTCGGAGTTTACAGTCAAAGAATAAATCTGACTGTATTTTTTCTTTACAAGAAAGCAAATCTTAAAGAACTGACTTTGCTTATCCCTCCAGCAGCTCGCATGCAACATCAATTTACGAATTTTATAAACTGATGTTCAGTTGATTTTACTTGGTTTATTTAATGTTGAATTTCATACGAGGCACCCAATAAAGATCCAACTACTCACTCTGTAGTAATGCTCAACTGGAGACCATCTTTCACCTTTCTATTTCTCCCCTGCATTGAATATTGCTGCCACCTCTGCTCTGGAGTTTCTGCTCTAGAGATTCTTGACAAAATCTAAAGAAAAATCTGAAATGTTATCAGTGCTGACTTAGTATCTCGTCTTCAGTCACTTTCCCACCAGCAAAAGTAACTTCCGTGTAACTTTTCTATCAATAATTTCATGGTTATTGTTCTGATGAACTTTCCTCTTTGATTCTTTGACTTTAAGTGTAGTACTAGGTTGGCAGATAGGTCTATTTGACAGTTGAAATTGTTAGATGTAACCGTAAGTTTTATTGTAATAATTTCTTCTCTCAGACATGAAACTCTCTTCCAGCTTCTTACTTTCCTGTCAACTAAGATCTTCAAAAATGTTAAATGCAAAATCAATCATCATGTTCTTTCTTTTTTTTTTTTAATCCTTTTCACAGTTTCACAATCAGTCACCACCTTGCATCTCAGTGACCCTTATTACCTTGTTTGGGCTGAAAAGACTTAAAAAAAAAAAAAATAAAATAAAAACTTCCTCCCAAGTCTAACTCTAAAATACATGGGAGCATCTGATGCAATTTTTCACTGCGGATTTGCATTTTGCTCTGAGCAAAAACTTCTTCAGACTAATAACAAATTTAAATCTGAACATATCTGACACATACCTAACATTTCAAGGAAAACTGTAAGCGATATTAGATTGGATTTTCACTTTCCTACACACACACACACGTATCAAAACATATAAACATACACACACATATATATGCATACATATAAACATACACACACACACACACACACACAGGCATACATATAAACACACACACACACAGGCATACATATAAACACACACACACACGCATACATATAAACACACACACACACAGGCATACATATAAACACACACACACACAGGCATACATATAAACACACACACACACAGGCATACATATAAACACACACACACATAGGCATACATATAAACACACACACACACACATGCATACATATAAACACACACACACACACATGCATACATATAAACATACACACACACATGCATACATATAAACATACACACACACGCATACATATAAACATACACACACACATGCATGCATATAAACATACACACACATATGCATGCATATAAACATACACACACATATGCATGCATATAAACATACACACACATATGCATGCATATAAACATACACACACATATGCATGCATATAAACATACACACACATATGCATGCATATAAACATACACACACATATGCATGCATATAAACATACACACACATATGCATGCATATAAACATACACACACATAAGCATGCATATAAACATACACACACATAAGCATACATATAAACATACACACACACACACATGCATACATATAAACACACACACACACATGCATATAAACATACACACACACACATATGCATACATATAAACATACACACACACATATGCATACATATAAACATACACACACACACATATGCATACATATAAACATATATGCCCCTGTACGTCGATTTTATTGATCTCACCAAGGCCTTCGATCTCGTCAGCTGAGAAGGCCTCTTCAGAATCCTGCCCAAGATTGGCTGCCCAATTAAGTCCTTCCACAGTGACATGTGGGGGACTGTGCAGTTCAATGGCAGCACCTCTGAGCCCTTCAACATCTGCAGTGGGGTAAAACGGGGCTGCATCCTCACTCCCACTCACATTGGGATTTTCTTCGCGCTGCTTCTGAAGCATGCATTTGGCACATCAAGAGAAGAGATCTACCTGTGTACAAGATCAGATGGCGGATTGTTCAGTTTCGCCCACCTCAGAGCCAGGACCAAAGTACGTGAAGCCCTTGTCAGAGACATGCCAACAATGCAGCAGTAGCGACTCACATCCAGTGTGAACTTCAGTCACTGATGAATCGTTTCTCCCAGGACTGCAGAGACTTCGAGCTGACCATCAGCCCGAAAAAGACAAACGTACTGGGGCAAGGTACCGAAACACCACCAGCCATCACCATTGATGACTATGAGCTCAATGCGGCCCATCAGTTCGTGTACCTTGGCTCCACCATCACTGACAACCTCTCCTTAGACGCAGACATTGACAAGAGAATAAGCAAGGCAGCCACAACACTTGCGAACCTCACAAAACGTGTGTGGACCAATCCCAAGCTGTCAGTGAAGACCAAGATGGCAGTGTACAACATCTGCGTTATCAGCACACTGCTATATGGCAGCGAGGCTTGGACCACGTATGCCAGGCAAGAAAGGCGTCTGGAAACTTTTCACATGAGAAGCATCCGCCCCATCCTGGAAATAGCGTGGCAAGATAAGGTGCTCAACACTGAGGTCCTGCCTTGAGCAAGTTTGCCCAGCATGTTCACACTGCTCAGACAGCACAGACTCTGTTGGATGGGCCATGTCCATTGCATGCCAGATGACCGCATCCCCAAAGACCTCCTGTATGGAAAGCTGTCCTCTGGAAAGAAACCCACCAGGCGGCCACTATCTGCGGTACTGTGATGTGAGATGCAAGATGAAAGCTGTGGACATCGACACAGAGTCCTGGGAAAGCCTGGCAAGCATACAATCCAAATGGAGGGGAACTCTGGCCAAACACCTCAAGTCAGAGGAGAAGAAGCTAACATAAGTCGCCAGGGAAAGGCAGGACTGACAGCCCCAACAGATCAGAGACAGATCACACATGCAACCTCTGCAACAGAGATTGTCATTCTTGCATCGGCCTCTACAGTCACAGACGTTGATGCTCCAACCAAGCAGACAACTAGGATACTACCCATGGTTAACCCTGACCAATGAGGCCTACAAAAAAAAAAAAAAAAAAAACACGCACACACACACTATATATATATATATATATATATATATATATATATATATACTAACATATTCTTCTGAGGAAATGTTGCTTGACAAGGATCCTTAATTTCATTTCATTTTTTGTTCCTGTTTCCATCGTTTTCTTTGTTATTAAATATCCAGTATTGTCATAATAAAAGATTTTTTTTTTCTTTTTGTTTTAAGCGTATCACCCCAAGCAAGGCTGGTGGCCACTATCACGCATGGGGTTACAGAAGGGTTGGAGGAAGAGCAGATAGGAGTGGTAAAGGAAGGGATGTGGAGAAAGAGAAGGACGGAGGGTCGATCAAGGCAGGGGGGTTACAGAAGATATAGAGCGAGAGCAGATAGGAATGAAAGATGAAGGGAAGTGGATAGATCAAGGCAACTAGAGATGACGATTGACGCTACACTTAAACCGTTGGAGATTGTATTTGTCAGGGAAACAGTAATAGGGAAGGGAGTTCCACAGGCGAGATGTGCGAGACATGAAGCTATTGGAGTAGAAAAGACGTCTACATCTAACAGTTTCAACGGTGAAGGGGTGGGAACGGGATGCCAGCCTCGTAGGACACTTAAATTCATGAGGCTTAGGGACAAGCGAAAGCAACCCCTCGGAGCAATTACCGTGGAAGTACTTGTAGAAAAGGCAGAGCGATGCAACATCGCATCTGTGAGAGAGCGACTGCAGACGAGATGACAGATCAGGGCCAATCACATTGCATATCCATCTCTGGATCTTATCAAGAACCCTGAGGCAACACGCAGGGGCCCCAGACCATAAATGGCAGCAATACTTCATGCAAGGGCGAATGGTAGACTTATAGACTTGGAGGATCGATTCCGGGGAGAAGAATTTCCTAGCTCGGCACAGGGAACCAACTTTTCTTGCGGTGGATGATGCAACTGACTTGATGTATTTGTTCCATCTCAGATCAGCGGACAGCGTGAGACCAAGCAGCCGCAGAGAGGAGCTCTCGAGAAGTTGGTCCTCAGACATTCTGATGGGATGCAGGGATGGGTCCTTGTGGTGGTTAATGGAGAGCAGTTTTGTTTTAGAGGCGTTAAAGTTGACCATCCATTTCTCTCCCCAGTCCACAACCGATTGGAGGTCCTTTTCAATTTGAGCTGCCAGGTTAATTTTGTCCGCCTCACTAGATTTGTGCTTGAGGCAGGAGTAAATAGTAGTGTCGTCAGCGTAGATACCGACTTGGGAATCTATGGCGTCAGGACGGTCGTTTATAAATATGAGGAACAGAGTAGGGCCAAGGATGGAGCCTTAAAGAAAGGTGAAATATTTTAAGACCCTGGACGTAAATCTACCGTGGATGATCTAGTAATTAAAGTACTTTCTATACATCTTCGTCTTAGTAAATTGATTTCTCTTTTAATTAGAGTAGAAGTTTTAAAATCAAAATTATGGTCAGACTCATTACGATGACCAACTAATGCAGAGAGTGCGTTTTTTATAAAAGTTCCCTTTTGTGTTCATATAACTTTTATTTAATTTCAACTGTAGAATTATATATATATATATATATATATATATATATATACACACACACACACACACACCACACATACTTATAATGCCTGCCAGAGAATAATTGTAAGCCAGTAAAAAAAAACAAAAAAAAAACAGGTAAACAACATAAGTGCTCTTAAGAATTGTGCATTTATCTGACCTTGTGATTTGCTGTTTAACTTTATCCTCCTAATATGGCAGACATTTCTCATGCATTCTCCTTTCTCAGTGATCCAATGTCGACAGTTATACATCTGCATGAGATTCTTGTATTGAGACTCAGATAAACGAATTACACAACAACATGTGTCAGACTGTTTGGGATCTGGAAGGAAAAAGGAAACAGAAAATTTAGTAGATATGATTTTATTAAATTTATAGAGAGATTTATATCTTCAATTCTCCCTGCAGATTTTAAAGACAACAAACCTGACTACAATTAAAATGATGAAATAGTGTTAACTGATCAATTCCAATATTGATGTCTGGGGGACATGCAGACAGACGCATATCAATTATTTTAGCAAGTCATATGGACAAAACCATCTGTCTACAAGTCCAATAACAATCAATGTACAAAGAGTGTAAATATATGTATCACACATAAAACTTGAGAGAGTAAAATTACATACAAATTAGGATGCATACAAGATCAAAGTGGATGAATTTCAATAAGAACTGGCAGGTCTTCATTTCTCCCTCAACAATATTCCGATAGCAAATTAACTTATAACATATGTGTAAATACACAAAAATCTTTTAAAGAAGCCAACAAAAAAAAAATTAACATGATACTAGCATCATATTAATTAATATTAACTAAAACAGAATAAAGGTGTGACAGCCTAGAGGAACACAGTACAATCAATTTGCAGAACATAAATTCTTAATACATGACATAGTTGTTAAGGTATGCTGCCTTAATAGTAAATCCAATATGTTCAACAAAGTAAAATTGGCAACTGCTCTCCAAAATGACATCTAATCAGTTGTTAAATAGGGCAAGAAATGGCTTGAAAATGTGAATGCCTCCAAAAATAAACTGCTATCTTTTAATTATCATAGAGACCCATTTCTGCCTTCCATCAACTGTGGCTGATGCTAACCTCCAGGAGAGCAACTCATTGCACCTTCTTGGTCTCTTTGCAATGATTTTATTGAATCATTTGCTATGTCTGCTGCTAGGAGTGTTACATCACTGTGTTGTGCCAGGCAATTTCTCTTGCTTGTACATTTATAAATCTACCATTTGACTATGCATTGAATATTACTGCCACATCTAATCTGTTGCTCCAAATATATATCTCGAGATTCTCAACAAAATCCAAAGATGTTTCTATAATGTTATCAGTCTTAACCTGGCATCTTCACTTCAGTCACTTTCCACCACCATGATGTGGCTTCCATCTGCCTTTTCTATAGATATTTTCATGGCAATTGTTCTAAGCTCTCCTTCTTGGTACATTGACTGCATGAATTTAAGCATACTATTAGACTGGCAACTAGGTTTCATTATTTTACTGCTAAATTAGCTAAATGTAACCATCAGTTCCATTTTAATAGTTTTTCACACACTTCTCGCTTTCTTGCCATGTAAGTTCTTTAAAAATTTAAATGCAACATCAATCACCATCATCTGTCATCCTGAACCCTGTTCTTCTATCGTCCTTTCCCCCTCACTAAAGTCTTCTCATTCATTTTCATTTCCAGTAAACCTTTGCATCTTAGTGGCTTTTTTGCCTTGCTTGAGGTGAAATGATTGAAAGAAAATATAGGGCATTTGCTAGCCTCATGCTCCAGAGCCTGTCTAGCTAATCTCTAGGGAATCCCCCTCCCCAGCCTCCACCAGAGATAGACTATCTTTAAGAGACTTCACCTTGTTAGCCTTATCTAGAGTGAGTCGTTGGCTATATTTGGTAGTGGAAGTCCTAATGCTATCCTTAAGACTCTCCTACCACTTATTCTTAATAACTGCCTCCACTAGTTCCCGCTGCACTAATCTAGTTAGCTGTTGCCGGAAGTCCCGCCTGTCCAGTAAAGACAGATTGAACTTCCAGTGTTCAGCTCTTCTAGGCTTAGCCCCTAACACAGACAAGTCTATGGTCCGAATAGTCTAAACGGTGGAATCTAGATTGACTCTTCTCATAAACATTCTATCTGGGTAGCTGGCTACCCAGGTAGACAGCCACTTAAGAGCCCAGATCCACATTTCCTGCCCTGGATGATCAACCCGGAATCTAATAACAAGCCCAAACTCACTGATCAGATCAACCAAGCTATGATCACCCAACCTCCCACTAGCTCCCCAACCACCATCTATCTTGGGGTCCCAGATGGCATTTCAGTCCCCCATTATGACTACACTTTAACATGGCCAATTATTGCACACCCAACCACGTATTCTTGAATTAAGCCATGAAGTTACTGCAGAAATGGTCATATCCAAAATCAACATGGTGCTAAAATCATCACAAAGTAACTCTTCAGCCAATTTGGGGGATAACATGTTGTGCCATTATATTTTTATTAATGGTTTTCACACACCCAATAATACCCTCAGTGTACACTCCTGATCAAAAATTTAAGACCACTTGAAAGTTTTTTGTAAGAGACTGTTTGTCATGGATACATTATAAACTTTTTCTTAAGGTTACTAATTCTATAATCTAAAAGGTTTTTATAAAAATGTCAATTTCTCAATAAAATGTTCGGATTATAACTTTTTGTCTACATAACCTTTTAGATTATAAAATTAGTAACCTTAAGTAAGAAATGTTTAAAATTTTTCCAGGAAAAACAGGTTTTTTTTTTAAATTTTTCAATTGGTCTTAAACTTTTGATCAGGAGTGTATCTAACAATTCCATGGCTGAGTAATGTGTTATCATAAAAGGTAAACTCTCAAAGCCAGGTGCTGGGCTGACTTGCATGATAATCCAAGAAACAAAATGATGGCATAAAGTCTAATGAGTGCACTCTGTAGCATGTTCAAGTAAAAGATGTTACTGTTTCATGTAATACCAAAGTTGATGGTATTATTTCATAAAATAAGTTGTAAATGTTATCTCTGCAGGGTTTGGAAAGTCACATGTCATGACGCCTGAAATAGTTGATGGTATTTTCTTTCATCATGTACAAAAGTGATGTACTTCTGAAAATTGTTCAATTGATATATCTGCATCAAAAGTGAAACACTAACTTCAATTGATGCTTTGAAGGATGAGACAACTTTATGCATTATGCAAGTCATAATCCATTGAGAACTTGTTAGGTTATCACAATATATTCACAGTTTGGAGCAAATAGCTTGCAACATCATATGGCAAGAAGACCTCCCTTAGTTACATTACTTGTCTCTTTATATCTTTAATGTTCATTACTTTCTTAGATCAACAGGAACCTTCGATGACTAAGTGGACATTTTAAGTGGAATTGACAAAGCTTCCTAACAATAAGAACAGAGCAAAATAATACAAGAAATGAATAATGTAAGGCAAAGTAATTATAAGACAGAAAAAAGAAACAATGTTCATATGCAAAAGGGATACAGTCAAGTGATTATAGCATTCCAACTTCAAGGTAAGAAAGTAAAAAATGTATGGGTAAAACCAAGAATTGTCCATTTTTATTGACTAAGAAAAAATCCCAGCATGCATCTATAGGATTTGTCTATAAATTTGGGTGGGAGGAATAACTGTTATAAATAGATAGTTTGTTTAACTAGCATATCGACCTTCGTTGGGCCATTTAATGCTGAAAAGGCTTTTTTTTGTTTTTTTTTTTCAAAAAAGTATAGTTGGTAATATTGTTTTTCAAAAAAGTATAGCTGGTAATATTGTTTTCCAAAAAAGTACAGCTGGTAATACCATTTTTCTAAAAACGTATAGCTGACAACAATATTTTTCCAAAAATGTATAGCTGGTAATAATATTTTTTCAAAAACGTACAGCCGGCAATAATACTTTTTCAAAAACGCACAGCTGGCAACAATAATTTTTCAAAAACGTATAGCTGGTAATAATATTTTTTTCAAAAACGTATAGCTGGTAATAATATTTTTTTCAAAAAGAAATATGCTGGAAAAGACCTGGAAGTTTGGAAAAGACCTGGAAGTTCACTATTTGCCCATATCTGGGACCCCCAACAGGTGCTACCACCCCGGGTCGGGGTGGACCTGGGAACACCAGCAATTAAGAAGTGGTTCCATGCTTCCTCAAAACCTCCTGATCAGAGGCCTTGCTGTTGGATGCAGTTTAACGTCGTACCCAGGACGAATAACTGTTATAGAATGAGCCTTGTTTTCACAATGGAATAGGTTTTGTGGTTCTCACCCTTTGTGAAGCTAAAACTGAGAAATTAGCCTAACAGACACAGAAAATTTAATTGAAGATGAATGTTGAGGTTATTGATATTCGTTGTAGAATGCTATCGCCAAACCTCGTGGACAATTCAATTACAGAAACCAGTGGCTTTATGTGCCACGAGGCATCAAGCAGACAAGAAAATAAAATCATAACAATCGTAAAGATCAAAAGAAAAAGAAATCATTTTATCAGCAGCTCAAAAAGTAGCATCAGGTTGATATGAGTCATTAATACCAGCCAAGTATTGGGTAGTCTATTCTTCTTAATTCAAAAAATAATGCTAAGATTTATATGAAATTTTCGTTGAAACCTTTTTTCCTTTGATATCACTGATCAAAATCCACTACCATTTTCTTGTACTTTCTATGTTCATACACAAAAAGGATACAGTCAAGTGATTATAGCATTCCAATTTCAAGGTAAGAAAGAAAAAATGTATGAGTAAAAGCAAGAATTGTTCATTTTTATTGATTAAGAAAAAACATCTGTAGGATGTTTCTATAGATTTGAAATGGAGTGGGGTGATTTTTAGCAGCAATCTTGGACCAACTGCTCATGAGCAGAATAGAGATCCAGGTATTTCAATTAAGTTAGACTCTGTGATTCCATAGTCATAAATGGTAATTGCCAAGATGTAATATTTATTGCACTCTGAGAAGAAATCAGCAGACATTATTCATATTTTCTATGTTAATGCACCATATGGGTCAACCCATAGGACATCTGAATAAAGGGCAGTAGAATTTTTGAAGTTCCAAGTCTTTGGTCACATCAAGGCCAAAATATGCCATAGAACAGTTCTAGACAACACTTGGAAACTTTCAAAACAAATGAATTGAACACACAATTTTTTTCTTTGTTTGTTATATATATTTTATACACCAGTTATATAAAAAAAATCCCTGAAGATATTATTTCAGTATTCATAATACACCTCTGATATTGAATAGTAGTCAGTCAAAGCCAGATATCAGAATTATTTCCTTTTATAGCGCCACATCTAAGCTACACTTAGAAAATCACTATATTTTGAGCACTTGGATGCAGTGTAATAATAGTCATGGTTAACAGGATTGTCTTGCTAGTAATCAATTATGACTGAGTCGTCAGTTCAGACAACTCAGTCATAATTGATCTAGCAAGACAATTCTCACTATGTGCCCCATACTTTCTGCCTTGTGCCACAACTAAGCTATACTTAGTAAATCACTATATCACAGGGACAGACCCACAAACTGGGACAAATTGTTAGCCTAGGTAAATTTTTTAAATTATCTGAAATGTTTTCTACGAAGGTAAGTAAAAAAATTATCCACACTTTCACCATAACATATCTTTAGGTTTTGTCACATGACCTTCTGCTAATGCAGGCTTACAGTTGGTACTATTGTGGTCACGTCATCAAAGTTGAGCTTGATCACACCAGTTATCTTGCTGCTGTTACAGTGTGTTTATCTCCAACCTGATGAAATGACTGCAAAAGTCTCCCCACTCCCCTTTTATAGGCAAAAGTCTACAAAATGCATAACTGGGATATTTTTCTTAGTTAATAAAATAGGTCAATTTACAATTTGACTTGACCCAGTCCAGATCTAACTTGTCTATATGGAAGATCACTGGGTTCACTTGTCTGACCTAGCTTTTCTGTGTAGACACTAATTTATGGTTTGTAAACCTTTTTTGCCTTCTTACCTGTGAATTTGCTTTACTTATATTGTTTGCTTGCCTGATACTATTTAATTTTTGCTCATCTTTCTTTCTATTGCAAATATTATTAATTCTATTCGTTGCACACGTGTTATTTATTCTGCATTTGGACCATGACTTCTATCTTAACTAAACATGGCCGCTCCACTAGCAGTGTGCACCAAGGAGGGACAAAGAGCAGTGATTCGATTTCTCTAGTCAGAAAGTGTGTCAGGGGCTGAAATTCGTCAGAGGCTTTTAACATAATAGAATAACAGTACCCTCCCACGTTGAAGTGTGTATGAGTGGATGAAGAAGTTTAAAAGTGGCCGGACAAGTGTGACAAACAAAGAAGGAGGAGAATGCCTGTCAACATCCATGAATCACAGACGAGAAGATTCAGCAAGCTCCAAAGATGGTAATGGTGAACCGGTAAGTTATCATCGATGAGGTAGCAGGTTCTCTGCAGATTAGTCATGGTTCTGCCTATCAAATCTGTAGTGAACGACCGAAGACAGCAAAAGAGGCCCAGTTGTTGCATGCATTTCCTGCAGTGTGAGAAGAAAATGACTTACCTCCAGGGCAAACAGATTAAAATGTGCCTCACATGTAAACTGTCCAAAAAGGAGAAAAAATGGGGGAGGGGCCTTGCAAGATACTGGGCATCTGGTTCAATCCAAACCTCCAGCTGGGGAAGAATTGGTCAGAAATTTTGGAGAAGGATGTAGCCACAGTTAATCTGTGGCTATGAAGGAAGCTTTCCTTGAAGGGGAGTGATGCGGTATATGTTACGCACACATATCCCCTCATCCTTTACTGTCTTTCAGTTCTGTCACTCCCATCCGCCTACCTAGATGATCTAGTGAAAGCCGTGTTTCTTCTTCTCTGGAGCTACAAAGTTCATATGGTGCATCATGAGGTCTGCTGTCTCCATCTGTCTGATTGCAACCTTGGGATGCCAGACATGGAGACTTGTCAAAACACTTTGCGATTACATTTGCTTGATTGGATGTGTACACAGGATGACAAGAATGGTAACTCCTGGAAGTAAGATGCCAAAACAGCTTTCCTGCCTTTGAGAAGCATGCACTCAGCTGAAGCAGAGGTCTGCTGTTTGCACCAAAACAACTGCTCCTTCTACAGTGAATGCCATCATACACTGAAAGTTCTTTCACAGATACAGGCTGGCCTTTCTAATATCTAGAAAGGCATTATATTTTCTAGAAAGGCATTATATTGGGTGTTTGTTTCATTCACGATGGTCTGATCAAGGTGCTCGGTCTGACAAGGGAGCAGTTTTGCTCAATATGGCATTGGACATCCGGGCTGAAACGCCTCACTAATGATGAGGCATCACTCACCTGACTGATGATTCAAAATGTTCTCTGGGTCAGCAAAAGGTCTTTTGCAGCAGGACTGGCTGGTTCACCAGAATGTGTCCAGTCCAGTGAAATGGAAGTGTCTATTGAGCACGTCTTCTTTCACTGCCTGGTTTTATGCCCGCTGTGTGTTATTGAAGGCTACATAGTCTGCATGGACAATTCTTTGTTCTGGATGCCAGTTGTCTATAGCAATGTGAGCTCATTGTCAGACAGGAGGAAGAAATATGTGTTTCTGTGCTTGCTCACCATGACACGCATGGTTGTATGGACGATGAGGATGGATGAAGTTTCTCTTCCCGTCAACTGATTGTGCTCTTTTGGCACCAGCTGAATGTCAAAATCAGGGTGGAGAGGAAGAGACTTTCTTCCGAGGACTTTGATGCAAGATGGGGGGACTTGCACGAATGCTGCACGTGAATGGTGCTAACCGAGTGGTTGAAGGATGTCTTCTTCTGAGAAAAACATGCCTGCCCAACCCAATTAGAGTAGAAAAAGTTTCTCCTTTTCGTTTTCTCTGAATATTGATTAACTTAGGGAGCGAACAGTCATTGGACACCTTTTTTGTTTTTAGCCCCCCCACACACATTTTCAGCTTTCAATCGCCTTTTTAGGTGACAGAGGGCCTAGTTCTCTGGAGTAGTGGACACATTTCATTTTCTGCTTATTTTACTTTATTTTTCTTTCCACTTGTTCCCACTGTATTTTTCACCCAGTCAACTTGCTTTTTGACATGTTTAAGATGTGGGGAGGATCCCATACTAACATATTGTTTATCTGTATATATGTTTATTTATGCAAGTCATGGGTTTATTTTATGATGTAAATAAAATCATGCTGCACACACACACACACTCCAGATGTTTGTAAAAATTGGAGTATTAGTTTTTTGGGTATTCATGGAGAGAATGTGTTATTTTGGTGATTGTGGAATATGTGTTTGTTTTTTTTATATAAATGTGGTATTATGGTGAAAGGATTTTTATAAGTATGATTGGATCAGTGAATGTCACCAGTTAAGTCAAATTTAAGAAAATTGATGACCATTTTTCCCCTCTCCCCATTTTCGGCCTTGTGCCACATTCTATGTATTTTTTTGTACATAAATAAATATTCTATTCAGAACGGTATTGAACAGGCTACACTTGTTGCGGTCAGTAGTAGAGTGTTTGAGAGGGAACGGATTGCGGGAATTGTTTGCAAGAAAAGAAACGAAAAGTTTTAGCTACAAAAAAAAAAAATCCTCCACGACGAGTCTGCGAGATGTTGCCAAAAAAAGAGAAATAGCTTACCAGTGAGAGCACAAACGTAGACTAACAAGATGTATAAATAAATAAGTTTCGAGTCAAAAAAAATTAGCTTTAAAGAAAAAAAAGAAGAGATTACACAAACTAAACAATTCCGTCTTCAAGACCTGAATAAACAAACATACCTTTTTTTATAGTTTTCAATGTGCCATGTGTTTCTTGCGTATTATTTTGCGTGCAATTTAAAGAAATTTCTGGATTTCTTCCCGTTTCTCTGGCTTCTGGACGATGTCTAAAGTGAAAACAATCAAATCCATCTGTCTCTATAATACGGGAAAAGAAATTCCTCAGGTCACACGAATGATAACGACTAGGTATATTCCCAACGACGGCGTACAACAATGTTGCCGCCATGTTGGGAATGGTGCGGTCACGTGACAAGAGAGTTATTCCCCATGCAATGCTTGGCTCAAAAACTGATAATAATAATAATAAGCAGAACATTTACTGTAGTCGTGTAGTGAGATAATTCGTCTCTCACAAACCAATTTACTGTGCAGTGAAGTCAGTTCTCCTTAAATGCCTCACAACTCTGGCCTTGTGACAGACTCGGCTAAAAACTAAAATGATGATCGTGTTAAATGGAAATTAATTGTTAAAGCAAGTTTTGGAGAACAAATAAAAAGAGGTTAATTTTGCAATTTTATATTTTAAAAAATCATTCTTCAGAATGTGACAAGGAAATTTGGAAAATAAAGTAAATTATATTAAATAAATCAAAGATCAATTTTTGCTGTGACTTAATTTACTTTATTTTCTTAATTAAATAAACTTTTTCATCTAATTCAGTTCCTGTGATGAATTGTAATCAATAAAATATTTTCTCTTAAATATCACGAGTGTTTATTTTTCAAATGTTTATCATTAAATTTTAAATAAAAAATATCTAGAGATGCAAAAACAACTTTTGATCGATTTAAATTTATTTAAAACGTGTAAACTAAAATTTCCCCAGATTTTAACTTAATCAGCTTGTAAATATTATCTCTGATTACAAAGTTTTTTGTTTTTTTTTCCTGTCCAATTTCATTTGTACAGGAAGTAAAGATTAGAGATTTATTTGGATCAAAAGATGACCTTGACTGATAAACCTTGATTGATAACATTTGGTTGGAGTTTCTGAAGATCGTAACACAAAAAGTTGAGATAAATACCATACAAGTGGGCTGACATATTTGGACAAATAGTACTTGTATTTTCCTCAGAAGTTGAGGAGGTGAAAATTTGACCTTGTCAAAATATCCATGTAGTCCACAGAGAAAAAGGAAAGGAGAAGAAGAAAGCAGATAAAGTATAAATTCAAAATTTTTATATTCCAGAAATAGTTGCAGTGATTTACAAAAATTGTTTTTCTTTTTTTTTAGATCATTTTCTTCTTAAATCAGTTTTCCTATGAAAGAAAACAGATATATAAAAATTTTTAAATTACACAAAGACCACATTTGTCTTTTTTGTGCAAAATATAAAAATTTTATCCTTACCAAATCCAAGTTCCTATGTCAAACACAAAAACCTAGTTAGCAGGAATATCAAGGTGCAAAATAAGACTCAACCACTGCGTAAAACTTTAAAAGAAAAACACTATGCTCCAGCCAATCATTTCAAAGTACAAAGAATGAGCTCAATTGTCCAAAGATTTCTAGATTGTAATTTCTAACATTTCATTAAATGTAAAGACCAGGATGTTATGATAATAACACTCTTGATCTCAAGGCAGAATAACAACATCTGATAAAAAGGATTTCCATTGAAAAATGGAAAAAAAATTACAGTCTGGGAAGAGACAAGGATTTTGAAAAAGACCAAAAGAGAAAGCAATACAAAAAAGCCAGAAAACAAAAGTGCAACCATCTTTGAAAAAAAAAAAAAAACACCTACTTTTACTTGCTCCATGACCGTCTCTGGGACATATAATAATTTTATAAAAGTTCCTTTTAAATTCACACTGTTCATGATTAGGAAAATTTCTTTGAATACTTTTCATCTTTGTTGTCCAACAGCAAAAGAATTTCCACTTGATCTTCAAAATTCTTTAGTCTCTCTGCAGCTGGCTGGTAACCTTGTTCCTCCTTGATGCTCTCTACTTGATGTCAAATGCCTTCTACTCCTTCATGTTAATTTGCCTTGTCCCCTTGTGGTCAAAAAGTCTTCTTGTTCACTGACCTGAGATCTTATTTATTCAGAAATTTAGGCTCCCTGAAGGTTCCATCCAAGTTTTCACAAGGGCATCAGACCATGGCTCTCATTGGCCACAAAATACGATAAAACAATTTTACATAATTTTTTACAATTTTGGTGGTTTTTAACCACTGAGCTGAAAAAGATATACCAGTGTAACAATTTTTTACACACACCATCTGGCCTTCATAGAAATATGCTTCTCTCAAAAGAACGTGGACTAAAAAATCAACCTAGACAATTAGACATTTATTCAAGGCTGACATTTTAAAAGTAGTAAAAATTTAATTTTTATACATATTTCTTGACCCTTTAATGAGAATTGTTATACAATATAGCTAACTAAAGATAGGCGAGTAAAACAAAAAACTGCTTCTGTAGACAGTGAAAAATAATATTGGCTTATGAATCAACTGTTCACCATGACAAAAAATGCAATATCGTAGGGAAAAATAACTGAATGTATATGGTCAAATCATATACTTATTATGAGATAGGGTGTATGTACAAGAAGATTTTTATTGATTCGGATTGTTACACCTGGCTGCTACTCAGGCTCTTATTTAGGTTCTCTCTTGCATTCTGACTGGCTACTTGATGTATTGTCCTTTTATTTGTACTGTATGTGGGGATGTCATAGTAGACACAACAAGTGTTCAAATATTTAACGGTAAAATGCTTGGATCAATTTTAAAGTGTGTTATTTGGAGATTATAAAATGTTGAATAACTTAATAACAATCAATGCTTAAAAGCTGAAATTTTGCAGATTTTAATTTGGTAAATGTTTCAAATGCAGTACAAATTTATCTTTCTCCATAAATTACAAGTTAATTAAATTTTATTTTAAGTTAGTATCCACTCAATCACAACATGTCTGTGAAATTTCAAATTTCTATAATTTCTTAATCTCACCAAAACTTCATTTATAAAGATTCTAAATGTTTTTCTTGGCCAAAGTCTATAAAGTATCCATTAAATATCTATTTGTTCAGATTATATAGAGTAGCTAGAGTACTGGTTAATATGACAGATATCTCTTTAAAGGAAATTTACTATTGAAAATAAATTTAAGGAAAAAGAAAATACAAGGTAACCAAAAAAGTTCTGTCCGTTTTTAAAGGAAAAAAAGAAAACGCTTCACAGTATGTGTAACTTATATTTAGTCTTCGAAGTAATCGCCATCGGCATCCAGCACCTTCTGCCAATGTGTCTCCAGCTGTTCAATGCCCTTGCGGTAGAACTTGGGGGGTTTTGACGCAAAGTCCATGAGGGCTTTGCGCAAGTCTGCTTCATTGGTGAAGGATTTCCCACGAAGATGATTATCCAGGGTGTGGAAGGTGGTAATCGGATGGTGCAAGGTCAGGTGAATAAGGTGGATGGCACAAAGTCTCCCACCCAAGTTGCTGTATGGATTCCCTGACCACTCGCGCGACATGCGGCCTGGTGTTGTCATGGAGGAAAAGCACACCTTTGCGATTCACCAGTGCTGGCTCCTTCTGGCGCATGCCTGTTGCACACATTTCAATTGCTGCGAGTATAGGTCTCCAGTGACTGTTTAGCCCATTGGTAGCAGTTCATAATGAACCACTTCACGACCTGTCCACCAGACACAAGGCATAATCTTGCATGGCTGCATAGGGGGTCTTGCGATGTGAGGGACAGCATCCTGAGGAGACAACCAATGTCTGGAATGCTTGGGAGTTTCGTACAGAACCCACTTTTCATCACTGGTAAGCACTAGATTGAATAAGGATGCGGTACGGTGACGAGAAAGTAGCGATACGCAGGCTGCCACTCATTGTCCCTTGTGGACCTCCAACGGCGTTTGCGGAACCCACGAACCTGTATCCTATACAGAACTGTCATATTGCCTGATGTGCTTTTACTGATTGAGCCACAGAGGAGCGTTTCGGTTAGCAAGGTCAATTTTACTGTTTTTAAACTACAATTCTCTATGATTTTCTCCCATACATTCATATTTGCTCGATGTGTATCCAAATGTAAACAAATGACGTCATACATTATGAAATGGACAAAGTCCGACAATTATTTTAAGACATTTTTTATGTTTATACGTTCTTTTTATAGATACAAATATTTAAGTAAATGCTCTGTTTATAATAAACAGTATTAATAACATTTACTGGCCTGAACGTCCGAGAAATTTTCATAGAAAATATGCGTCCTCCGTGGCTCAATTGGTAAAAGCACGTCAGGCTATATGACAGTTGCGTATAGGATACAGGTTCGATTCCTGTTGGAGGACGCATACTTTCTATGACAATTTCTTGGACATTTAGGCTGGTAAATGTTGTTAATACTGTTTATTACAAGCAGAGCATTTACTTAAATATTTGTATCTATAAAAAGAACGTATAAACATAAAAAATGTCTTTAAAAAATTGTATATCAAAAATACTTTCATTTTTTTTTCTTACAGATCTTTACCCCAAAAACTATTTCATGTATACATATAAGGACAATCTATGATTCTACTATATAATTAACATTATTATTATACATTATGGTGTATCAAAAGTATTTTCTTTTTTTTACGGACCTTTACTCCAGAGCTTGTTTGATGCTCATGCCTGAAGACAATCCAATACTCTATTATATTTTTAATATTATTATATATATTATATAATTATCAATACTATCCAATACCTTTTGATACAATATCAAAATTCTAGCAATTTTTAGATATTATTTTAAACCGGGCTTCATAGCTGCTGAAGTTGTTCCCAGAATTTGGAAAATGAAAAAAAAGAAATGATATTAAAAGAAAAAATATGAAATTTTGTTTTTAAGAGCAATAATTCAAGAAAAGAAATTAAAATAGCAATATACATTTTAATAATGCATAATTATGTTTACTAAGATGTTTATTATTATTATAAGCTGGGTCACCAGTGCTAGACTAATACCTAATAAAAACCTAGGCTAATACCTAACAAATACTTAAGCTAATACCTAATCAATTTGGGTAGATATATGTAGTATATCAGATTAGGAAGGCAGTCCATTTAAGAGAAGGAAAACCCTGATTTTAAACCTTCACAGACTTGTAGTTATATCCAAACATAGGAAATACTATGAAAGTAAATCCAGACATAACATCTGGAGTCAAGCCCTGAAGGCAGTTGACTCTCAACACTGACAATCTTCCAGTAACTTCTGCAGCCAAGCCAGACCCAAATTTAATGCCCTGTATTCCCTTGGATCTTGTCAGTACAGCTAAGAGTGGAGCCATGTGGCAGCACCAAGCCTCCATATACCATCAACTTGATATATGCACTGGAAAGGACATCCCAGTCTGACCACCAAATCACAGAATTTTGACCAGAGTTCCATTATCTTGCAATATAACCAGATGCCTACTACGTAATAGACAGTTGCAGCCCAACACTTAAACAACACCATTTGATACACCAGTACCTTTATAAATGAGATATATATTATTACAAATCATTAAATTAAGATTACAAATCAAAATAATGTTAAAATATAAGAAAAACTCTTGCTTGACACACTCATCCCTTGATGTCCCCAGAATTATGATTATAAATCAAAATAATGTTACAATATTTTCTTAAATGTTATATATGTATGGATAAAATGTCAATTGAATATTATTAGTTTTCTTCTTAAATATTCCAGACTAAATTATAGGTGTGTCTTAAATATTGTTGAATATTATATGAGAGGAAATATAGTTAGCAAATACCAAATATTTAGCACTGGAATAGATAAAGCAAATATAATGTTAATAAATTAAAAAATGAATTTTTTGATACTTATCTCACTTCTAATAGAAAACATCTGCAAAATATTAACTTGAATGCCATGATGAGTTGTAGGAAACTCTCCACTGAGGAGAGATAAAAATGCTAACCTGAAATGTGTTCAATTACTGGAAGTGGATTCTTGACAAGTATCATCTTAGCTAATCAGAGCTCATCACAGAAAAATACATTTTCTAATCAATTTTAACTGCTCATAACTTGTTCTAGAATCTCCTCCTGGTTTATAAAAAGGACTCCAAAATTGTCAATACTTCTATAAATGACTCAACACACACCAGATTTTGTGAATCCCTAAAGAAAGAAAATGTTGTAAATATTAAGTAATTCATTTTTTATTAAAAACATTTTTATCTGTTTAACTAACAAACCAATATTCTATCAACTCTGTATAATCTTTTCATCTTTTGCCAGACATCTAACATGATTCTTTTGCCTCCAGATTCCATCAACCCACAATTCCTACACCATGTCATGGTGACCTTCATATAAACACTGCCAACATTACTCTAATAGACATGTGAACCTATTTTGAGTTAAAGTGCAGTCATTATCATGAGCTTGTTACAAATAGTCTATTCATTTCAAAGTACCATTAATAAACTTATTTGCTACTGTTATTTTTTGCCTATTATTAAATGAAAAGCAACACTCAAACAAGTGTTCTATCATTGGTCATCACACACAAGGCAAACATTAGAATTACAAGTTGGAAAGAAATAATTTGTTGGATAAGATCATATTTCTTGACCCTTTAATGAGAATTGTTATACAATATGGCTAACTAAAGATAGGCAAGTAAAACAAAAAACTGCTTCTGTAGACAGTGAAAAATAATATTGGCTTATGAATCAACTGTTCACCATGACAAAAAATGCAATATTGTAGGAAAAAATAACTGAATATATATACGTCAAATCATATACTTATTATGAGATAGGGTGTATGTACAAGAAGATTTTTATTGATTCGGATTGTTACACCTGGCTGCTACTCAGTCTCTCATGCAGGCTCTCTCTTGCATTCTGACTGGCTACTTGATTCATTGTCCTTTTATTTGTACTGTATGTGGGGATGTCATAGTAGACACAACAAGTGTTCAAATATTTAACAGTAAAATGCTCATCTCAATTTTTGAGTGTGTTACTTGGAGAGTATGAATTAGGATCAAATATGGATCGAAATCTGACAGAATGATAGGATAAAAAACAACCAGGAAATGTTTATCAATCTAACATGTTTCACTTTTATTAAAGCTTCATCAGAGAATGTGGTCTGGAGAGAAAGAAGAAATAAATTCTGGGATTTTTATTTTTATGTTGTTTGATTTTCATTGGTTAATCAGGTTTCATGCACATTTAATGTGTTAAATAAATGTTAGTATATTTCATGGCATTCCAAATTCAAAGAGAGATGACACATCCTTTCAATGTTCCAAGAGATTCTAAGCCCAACCAAAAACCATAAATGTTGCTTTTTGTATGTAAGTGTATAATAATTTTAGTATGTTTTTGTTTCAGATTATAATGTATATTCTTAAGTGTGTTTGTGAGTGTGTGAGAGAGAGTGTGTTTGTGAGTGTGTATGTGTATGTGCATGTGAGAGAGAGAGAGAGAGAGAGAGAGAGAGAGAGAGAGAGAGAGTGTGTGTGTGTGTGTGTGTGTGTGTGTGTGTGTGTGTGTGTGTGTGTGTGTGTGTGTATAGTAGACATGTTTGGTGTTCTTTTGCATATTGAATTGGGAATCGATTTATGTACTTACCATTTGTTTTTGGATAAATATACATTAAATTCTTTAAGAATGGATTCTGTAATGGTTAGTGGTGTAATATAATGTTTTTGCCATGTGTTTATAGTTGGTAATATATTTATTAGTAATCCCTCAAAGTACTTTCAATGTAAAGAATTATGTTCTTTTTTAATGAGGATGGCATTTGTAAAATCAAAGTTTTGGCCAGTTTTATTCCTGTGGATTGAGAGCGAATTTAAATGGTTATCTAAATGTAAATCTTTTATATGTTCATAGATATGAGCAATTAGATTTCAAGATGTCTCTTCAATATAAGTGCTTTTACATTGTAAGTAATTTATTTTATAAGTAGCAGCATCTGAATTGGTGTTGGATTTATTTTTCTTCCTAATTATATCTCCAATTATATGGGATGTGGTGGTAAAGATCATGGTATTATGAATAGCTAATTTATTTACAAGTTTAGTAAAGAGAGTGTTAGAGGGTAGGATTATGAATTTTGTGTTGTTGTTAGAAGTACTATCAGTGGTGATGGAAAGTATAAACTGACTAATAACTGTTTTCTTTTGGAGTATAAAATAAACTTAACAACTATACATGCATTAATAATTTGATATACATTTTAAATATCTATTTGTCCAGATTATGTAAAGTCACTAGAGTATTGGTCAATGAGACAAGTGTAGTTCAATAGACGAAATAAGTTACTGGGCCCTGTGTAACATAAAATGATAACAGAGAAAAATAAATGAAGAAAAAAAGAAACTGCTGAAATGAATTGTGTAATTTGAGAAATTAACTCGACAGATAGACTAATCAGCTAAAATAATTGAACAGATTGTGGTTTTCTGCTCTCTAAATCGACGTAATCTAATTGGTCGTCATTACTAACAAGTTGTAAACTTATCACAAAAAATTAAGTTTTTTTTTATTCATCTTATTCCAACCTGAAAAATGTCTACAAAGCAATCCCATCAATTCTAGAATATCCTCAAAAACAAATACTTTCAGTATATAACTTACTGGAACTCATATGTTACAAGATGGGGGTGTAGTTAAATAGATGGAACATGTTACTCGGTCCTGTGAAACATTAAATGGTAACAGAGGAAAATAAATGATGACGAAAAAAGGAACTGCTGAAATGAATTGTGAAAAGAAAAACATACAACAGAAAACAGGATTCAGAGTTAAAACAGACATTATTTTTGTATATATCTTTTGGTAATAATAAACTTACAAATATATTTCTGTATATGTAAATGTTGTGAGGTCTTCTAGTTTGTAACATAGAAGTTCTACCTCTGTACCAAGAGATAACTGATTTATTAGTAGTTGCTTGACTCTATGCAAACTAGAACAAGTCTATTTTGTCTATGTTACCACAGTAAGTATTAACATCTTTTGATTTGTGTATTGTATTAAAAAATATTTTTAGTGTATTATCTTTTTTCTTTAGGTTTTGCTTTCTTGCATGTAAGTCCTGAAAATGTCATTGAGGGTAAGCCGTGTAACTGTCAAGGAGGTTATAGTTCAGGAACTGATTTTTGAGGTCCTGTCATGTACTCATCTTGGTTCACAACTTTTGTGTACAGGGAAGGTGGGGGCGGTTACAGAAAAACTGGGAGGTTATTTTTTAGAAATAATGATAGAGTTGGGTCTTTTCTTGGAAAAGCAAATTCCATTTTAGGAACTTATAAAATATCACTATTTAGTGCCCATAACATACTTTTATGCTCTTATAAAATATTGATGCTCAATATAATTGTTATAGTGAAAGACACCTTGTCTAGATAATAGACTCTCCCACCTATTATAAGTAGGAGTCAGCAGGTAGTTGAGGAGAGTAGTTATCAGCGACCACAACTCGATTACTCTGCGTAACACTTTATTACAAGTTCCTAACGTTTCTGTACGTTTACCCCATTTAGGACGCATTTAGTCCGACTACAAGTTCTATTGTGGAAATAACTTCACAACAACTTTATATATATTCTCTCTCTTTCTTTCTTCCTTTGTTCCTTTAATTTAAAAAAAAAATTTTTATATTTGTAGTTTTTTATTTTTCTTTCTTCCTTTTTTAAAAATGTTTTCCTTTTTCTTTTTAACTGTTTCCCTTATTTCTGTCCCTTTTTTCCACCTTTTTTTACCTTTCCCCCTTTTATCCTTGATACACCTGTCTTGATGGAATGATTCCATTTCTAAGAAACTTTTGGTCTCAAGAGATGAAGATAAAAATATTCATGAAATCATTTCTAACTGATATTGATTTTTGAGGTTTTTCTTGATTTATCATTATTTTTTTTTTTTTTTTAAACGTATCACCCCAAGCAAGGCTGGAAGCCACTATCACGCAAGGGGTTAAAGAAGGGTTGGAGGAAGAGCAGATAGGAGTGGTAAAGGAGTGGATGTGGAGAAAGAGAAAGACAGTGGGTCGATCAAGGCAAGGGGGTTACAGAAGATTTGGAGCGAGAGCAGATAGGAATGAAAAATGAAAGGATGTGGAGAAGGGAAGTGGATAGATCAAGGCAACTGGAGATGTCGATTGATGCTACACTTAAACCGTTGGAGATTGTATTTGTCAGGGAAACAGTAATAGGGAAGGGAGTTCCATAGGCGAGATGTACGAGACATGAAGCTATTGGAGTAGAAGAGACTAACAGTTTCCACAGTGTAGGGGTGGGAGCGGGATGCCAGTCTCGTGGGGCGTTTAAATTCACGAGGCCTAGGGACAAGCGAAAGCAGCTCCTCAGAGCAATTACCGTGAAAGTACTTGTAAAAAAGGCAGAGCAAGGCAACATTGCGTCTGTGAGAGAGCGAATGCAGACAAGATGACAGATCAGGGCCAATCACATTGCATATCCATCTCTGGATCTTATCAAGAACCCTGAGGCAACACGCAGGGGCCCCAGACCATATATGGCAGCAATACTCCATGCAAGGGCGAATGGTTGATTTATAGACTTGGAGGATCGATTCCGGGGAGAAAAATTTCCTGGCTCGGCACAGAGATCCGACTTTCCTTGCGGTGGCTGATGCAACTGACTCGATGTATTTGTTCCATCTCAGATCAGCAGACAGCGTGAGCCCGAGCAGCCGCAGAGAGGAGCTCTCAAGAAGTTGGTCTTCAGACATTCTATTATTCAATATATATATATATATATATATATATATATATATATATATATATATATTATAATTATTTTTAAAAAATATGATTCCATCTCATGTTTCAAAAACAGAAGCTAAAAACTTCAATTTAATTATAGAAATTAAATTGAATTAAAGTACCCAGCTCTGTTTCATCCTCAAGCAGATTTTGGAATAACTAATCTTGAAATTTACGGAGCTTTATAAGCATATACATTCATAATATTAATTAGTATGGAAACAGCGAAACCAATTATTTTAATAAGGGGCGTAAGGGTTAACATAATGTATCAACATATTAGTTACATATATATATAGAGAGAAGGATATATATATATATATATATATATATATATATATATATATATATATTGATAGATTCTGATTTCAGTTCCACATACACATGCAGAAAAAAAGAAAAATACTGGATTTTAAAATTAAATACATATAAACTAGGGTTAAATAAAGACTTGGGTATTTTCAATCTTTATAAATATTTCAATAGTTAAAAAAAAATTTTTTTTAGATATAGTTAAAAATTTTTTTAAACAACATCTAAAATATTACTACAGTTAGATTTACGTTAGAAATATTCAAAGACAGTTGCATTCCATATCACATGACGTCCATGTCCTGCGACGGATGGTACTTAATGTAAACAAACTTCTGAAAACAGTCATCTCTGATGAAAGATCGGGGCCGATCTGAAATATCAAATATATATATATATATATATATATATATATATAAAAATATAAATAAATACTTTCACAAAAAAAACATTCAATTTTCTTTAATTTGCAACTTTTCAGTTGTTTTTTCTATATTATATATGTATATATATATATATATATATATATATATATATATATATATATATATATATATATGAGAGAGAGAGAGAAATTAATACAAATATAAAGTTTGTCGCTTAGTGTTACCCTCAGCATCCCAACTCTAGAGTTTCATAGATGGACCCTCCATTAATCACTCCATCCACTCGTCAGGAGATATCAGCAATTGACTGTTTATTTTCTTGTTTTTCTTTTATATATGCACTTTTCATTGGTGCAAGGTATATTTTTTTTTCATAGTGTGTGTGCTGGGGGGGGGAATTTGCTATAATTATAGGCAAAGAGTAGTCAATATTGGAGGCAGTAATATTAATGGTAATACTAATATTAGCCGTTTCCTTATAAGGAAACATTCAGCATTCACTGACTGAAGAGCCTGTGGTGAAATTTATAAAATCATTCCCTAAAAACAATTTTTTAAGAAAACAGGTTCCTCAAGTCCACTAGCTGTTATTACTCTTTCCAGTATTGATGGGAGCTTCCTTCCTAACCTTTGGTTTGTAGTAGTATGGAATGTCAACTTTTTGATTATGCCATTATTTGCTTACATGTCATATCCATTTTAGTTGTTGCCTCTGTTGAATATCCTCAAGTGATGCAGTTTCTGTTATTTGGTACTGTTCTTTGTATAGCGCCAGTCTGCAAGGTTCAAAGATGAACAGTTCTTGCTATGAGCTCTAGTTTCCATTCAATCAAAGCCATTTTTAGCCATTGATCTTAGAAAGTGGTTGTATACAGCTGCCATTTTAAATATTTCTAAATGACGTTGTTATCATGCATGTTATCCTTATGAAAGTTTCAATCTGATAAGGTTATTTAAGAACATGACTCAAGTTTTAGTTTAATGTTTTGGTTTTGTAGCAATCTGCGGAGTTGCATGAAACTAACCCCAGCACAGCTTGTTTTATCAATTTTCTTATCTCCTATACTAAATTTGTTATAAACATTATTTTTACTAGGTACACATGTATTAAGTTGCTGTCATTGATTTTATTTTCTTAAATAGTGAAATTAATATCAGTATTAAGGCGGTGGAGAACTTGGAGAGGGGAATTAACAGGAGATAACTGATATCCATTAGACATGGCACGTGGAACTAGAACAGTCTACCCCAGTGAGTGAAATAAAGGGTTCAGTTCGACATTCCAACCACCTGAAGAAGGCCAGAGCATACAACGGCCAAAACATTGTGATAAATATGGCAACAAAGATGAGGATGATAGTCCGAGCAATGTAAATAGTTACCTATGTATATTTATGTCCATATAAAATAGATAAATATATTAATCTTTACTTCTGACTGAGCTTAATAACGTAGGGGAGTTATAACTCTGAGTAAATAATTATAAACCCCCTAACATTTATATCTACCAAAATACTCGGGGTGGGGGGGAATGATAAACAGCAAGACGTGGAAACAATAAAAAGAATAGAATTTATTATCTGGTTGTTATGTGGTGTTGAAGACACGAGAGATAGTAATACTGAGTAAAATTGTGTTTTGGGTCAAAAGTAGTTCAAATATGGAACAGAATCTGACAGAATGATAAAACAAAAGAATAAGCAAAGTGTATACAGTCTGCCGCCCTCAATCCCCCCCCCCCAAGAAGTGTCTTTTTTTTTTACCTTGAGTTTTAAAAGATAAATGTTACTATTATGAAAAAGAAAAAGGAGATGAAATTTTCATTGATGCACATGTTAACAACCTGTCTGTGTGAACTGCTTGTCCTGATAGTGTCACATGTTTGTGTATGTAGAAGAGAAAAGTGGGACCAATTCTCATTGGTTTAGAATGAGTGAATTAATGATAATGATAATTGTTATAATTATTTTATTGTTATTTTTTTTTAACACTATAATTAATTTTTATTTATTTACAATTTTTTTATTTTATTTATTTATATACATGACAGTAAAAACTCATATGTTCAATTTTTTCTTAATAAAAACTCATACCTCAATTTATATCTCACCAAATACACTGTATTCTTAAATTCTTAGCTTTGATAATTTTCTAATTGGTAAATAGGATTTTACTTGTTTGCATATTTGTACCTATTTGCATTTGTTAAGTCGAAGAGATATAAAGTGTATAATAAACTCAGAGATGGGCAAGAAGTTGACTACTGATCTTATGTGGTAGAACAACAAAATACAACACTCTCCTTAAGAGTATTTTTTCTTATATTCTCTAACACTCAGTAACTCCTTGTGTCTTAGTGGCTTCATTGCCTTGCTTTAATGATTAAAAAATGTAAGTTGTATCAGGTTTCATATAAGTTAAAATTAATATATGAAGGAACAAGCAGAATTATAATATGATGGCCATACATACCTTATTAAAATAGTCATGCAAGACCATGGGTAAATAAATGTTATACTGACTTTATTTAAATTAATGGTCATGTATATTCTGTTTAGATAAATATATAGGTAAAAATTAAAATGCAATGTCAATCATTATTTTCTATCTTCTTAATTCTCATTTTCCCTCTGTAGTGGATTGGTAAATAGGATTTTATCTATTTGTATATTTGTACCTATTTGCATATATTAAGTCAAAGGGATATAAAAGGTATAGTAAACTATGAGACAAGCAAGGAGTTGATGACTGATCATGTTCCGTAGAACAAAACAGTACAGCACTAATGGTCCGGATTTAATGCTTTTTCATTGACTCTGTGTAAACTGACTTTCAATGGCTTAAAAGATAATTATTTCTCTTCCAGAAATGCATTTTGCCCGAGTAAAATATTCTATTTTAAGTCAGTCAATGCAAAAGTTTTATTTTCCTATTTTTGAAGAACTCTTCTGAAAATACATGAAAATCAATGTTGAAATAATTTTATTAACTTTTGTAAGAGTTTATTCACTTAATGTGGAAAATTCTTTCTTGTCAAATTCATAGAATGTTATGGAGAAAATCTGCTTTTTTTTTTTCAGAAGGTCACATTTTGTTGAAAAATCTGGTAAGTGTGTCTATTGTGCTATGTGAAGGACATTTTAATTGAATTGTCCTTCTCCGTTGATATATGGAAAAAGAAAAAAACTTGAACTTAATATTCATAATAAGTGTGGCAATGTATAAAAGTAAGTTATTTCTTGAGCAAGAAAAGTAACCACAAATTATAGCTATAAAGAAACAACAATTTGCAAGAAAATAACAAATAAAAACGCAAGAGGAAATGATGAAGGGAGTGGATTTCAGAGATATCAATTTGTAGCCAACTCTCAAGTAGGACCTGGTAGGATTGGTTGATATTTCCGAAGTTTAGAATTGCCTAACTCAAAGACGCAAGAGCGAAATAAAGACATTCACGACTGACAGCAATAAAACTGGTAGGAATCTATCTACTAACTTTCTATTTATTTATGCAAGGTACAACTCAAAAGTTCAGAGTTCAACAGGGACCTTAATATTAACACAAAAGAAAAGCGGGAATGACGAAACAATAATTGTTTTTTTTAAATCATTTCACCCCAAGCATGGCAATAGAGCCACTAAGACACAAAGGTTACTAAGTGTGAAAGAATTAGAAAAAGAAAAACAGGAGTGAGAACAATAAAAGAAGAGGAATCAAGAAGACAGAAGATAACGATTGACACTACATTTAAATTTTTGAAGAGGAAAGTTGGCTGGAAAGTAAGAAGCCAGAAGTATGTTCCACAAGCGAGAAGTGTGAGAAAAGAAAATGTTAGCATAGAACTTATGGTTACATCTAGCCATTTCAACTGTAAAAAGATGAAACCTAGCTACCAATCTAGTACTGTACTTAAATTCCTAAAGTTTAGATACCATAGAGAAAAGTTCATTAGAACAATTACCATAAAAGTATTTATAGAAAAGGCGGAGGGAAATGAAAGTGACTGAAGCAGGGATGCCAGTTCAGGGTCACTAATATTACAGATTCTTCTTTGGATTTTATCAAGAATCTCTAAATATATAGCAGGTGCACCAGACCAGATGTTGCAGCCATATTCTAAGCATGGATGAGTGGTAGACTTGTAAGGATGTAAGATAGATTCTGGAGAGAAAAAATGCTTTGCACAACACAGTAAACCAATTTTCCTAGTAGCAGACCAAGCAATTGTTTCAATGGAATATTTCTACTTCATATCAGCTAAGAACGTAGACCTGAGAAGGTGCAGGGAGTCACTCTCCTGGAGGTTAGCATCAGCCATGCTGACTGAAGACAAAATGTCTCATAAGACACGGTGAGTTAAGTGAAAGAGTTTTTAAATCATAATTTACAAAGTTTAATTGTGTGCTGATTCCAGGATATCATATATCCATTGTGGGAGATTAACAGTTTGTTCAGAGTAAAACATAAGGTGATAGTCAAGATAGAGATGTGGAGAAAATCAGCATACATATGTAGTCCTTATTAAAAAAACATTCCTCATTCATTGACCGAGCAACAACTGCTACCGTCAGTTGAAATTTATAAAATTTTCCTATTAAAACAATTTTTCAGGAAAATAAATTTCTCAAGTCCGCTGTTATTGTTCTTTCCTTTACTGATGGTGGTTTCCTTCCTAACCTTTTGTTTAAAGTAGTGTGGAATGTCAACATCTTGCTTATGTCATTATTTGCTCTTTGAGTTACATGTGTTAGCCATTTTAGTTGTTGCTGCTGTTGAGTCCTCAAGTGGTAAGGTTTCTGTTATCTAGTACAGTTTTTATTTGGGAATGTGTAGTGCCAGTCCATGAAAAGTATAATCCTCACTAAGAACTACAGGGTTCATTCACTTGAAGCTACCTTTAATCCTTAATCTCAGAAAGTGGTTGTATATAGCTGACAGTTTAGATATTTCTGAATGCATTTGGCATCTTGCATGATATTTCTGTAAAAGTCTCAGACAGATGAGACTATTCAAAAACATGACTCAAGTTTTTAGGTTACTGTTTTGTAACAATTTGTGGTTTTACCCCTAGCACAACCCATCCAATGTTCCACTTATCTCCTATACCAGTCGTTCCCAACCAATTTTGGGTCATACCCCACTTTGGTATTTGTAAAATTCTGGTGTCCCCCCTGTAATATTTAATTCTTACATATTCAAAATTTTACTGCAATTCACATGAAGGAAGCTTAAAAGGCCATTAACTTGGTTTCTATACAAGCCTCCAAAATCATGGCATCCATGAAAGAGAAAAATTTAAAAAAAAACAAAAGACAGTTAAATATATATAGTTTCAAAACATATAATAGAGAACTGAAAGGCAGAAATATAAAATATTTGAATGAAAGCTTATTCTGTAATATACTTTGATCATTTTAATCATGAAATAATAATTTGAGCTCACGTCGGTAGAATAAGCTGAAGGGTGTACATTCTACTCATGCCCCACCAAAATAGTACCGCACCCCACATTGGGAATCATTGTCTTATACTAAATTGGTTATAAGTAATCCATACACCAAGGTATTTGAAATGTTTAGTATTTATTAATTCCACATCCTGAATTTTTAAGATGGATTCAGGGTACATGCCATCAAGTTTCCCAAACTCTTAAAATTTGAAAAACCTTATTTGTTTTTACTAATATAGATATTGACAGTGTATCTATTTTACATATTCACAAATTCGTATTTATTAAGCATAACCTAGTATGGCAGAATACCAAAAAATTTGAACACCCAATCACAATCAAACTTACTAAAGAAAAAATAGTGAGCAGGACTAGCTGGCTCTCTGCTGTAAGACGTGGCTCTAAAAAATTCTCATCCTGATCTACTTACTAAAATCTGATGAAATTGCTTTTGGAAGGGCTGAGAACTTTTACAGAACCTCCTTGCACTTAATAGCAAGGTAATTCTTAAATTAATCTGTCACAAGGCCACAAATCTGAGGCACTCAGTGAGAATCAAACTTTTATGTTTGTCAAGCAAAAGTCTGTCCCAAATTTAATGTCCTTTGGATCTTGTCAATACAGCTGTGAGTTAGAAAGAGCATGTGGTTTGGCCAGTACATGGCCTCCTTATACCATCACCCAGACCTGTGCCCCCAAGAGTGGACACGCCAGTCTCACCACCAAAGGACTGAATTTTAACCAAACAGGGTGCTATCTTTATCTCATGAAATAAACAAATGCCTGCCTTATATTGCTTAAAATTTGTTACATTTGTAGGAGAAAAGTGCTCAGTATCAAATATAGAGCGTTTATACATATAGACAGCATGGACATAGGAATCAAGACTTCATGGTGGCACCTCATTGTGATCTTCAGACCAAAGATCAAAAGACTGACTGCCTCTTCAATATCTGTCTGTATCTCTGAGATGAGTTATTATGATTACTTGCATTCTTTACATTATTTGGACTGTTATCCTCACTTTCATTGTCATATTCACAACGTTTCAGTCGTTGTACTCTCCAGCCTTCTTCAGGTAATTGGAATTTCAAACCGAACCTTTTATTTTGTTCACTGGGGTAGATTGTTCTAGTTCCATGTGCCATGCCTCTTCCAGATGTCTCAGTTATTTCCCTTTAACTCAACTCTCCAAGTTTGGTTCACCCCTGCTGTGGCCTGGTATTGAACTCGCAACTCTTTGGTTAGATCCTCTTTACCTATATTAATTATAATTTATAATCTTTCCCCTCCTCTAAGATCTCCCCCCCCCCAACTCTCTTCCCATTAATCCCTTACATCCTTTTATCTATATACTTTAAAGTTATTTTTGAACCCCTTTTTATTCCTCTTTTAATTTTAAATTAATATTTAGTTCTTCATATAACCCTAAATTAATGTAATCAGGTTAATATTCGGGTTTAATTTTATAAAACTTCTTCCCTTTAAAACAAATACCTTCCATGCTCCCCTGACTCTGTCTTGTGCCTTTCATCTGACTGAAATGTTGAAATGCATAAATTTTGTATTAGATTTTCAACTGCATCTTTTTTTTTTAGCTTTCACAGTTAAATTTCTATTTCTGACAAGAACTCAGTCCACACCGGGGTTGATATGACAAATGATCGATATTTTGTCTGCTGAAATAGGCTATTCCCCATATGAGGTGATTTGGGAGTTTACTGTTTATTAATTATTTACTCTGTAATAATAAATACATTGAGCTCTTTTTGTGGATCATTTTTAATATTTCATATTACTAGGATCCACTTGGTTTATATAGCAACAGATTTGTTACCTTTACTATATATATATATATATATATATATATATATATTTACTATATATATATATATATATATATATATAAACTATCTGTAGTATATTAAATAATACCAGCAGACAGCATATTACATCCGATGCTTGCGTCTATCAGGTGCCTTGTAGAGACTGCAACTTGAGTTATGTAGGCGAGACAGGTAGATCATTGAAATCTCGCATTTCCGAACATAAACGTGATATTCGCCTCGGTAATCTAAGCAGTGCTTTAGTTGTACACATAGCCAAATCTGATCACAATTTTGATTTCGACTCTGTGAAGATTTTAAAATATATCCACAATAAAAACCTTAGGCAGATTTACGAGGCTGGCATGATAGCCACCTCACACACAATAAATACCCAACAATGTTTCTTTCATATATCAAGCTGTCTAGCAAGATTAATGCTTGACAAACGTACCGATAAGCTATAGTTTTAAATAAGTCCCCCCCACCTTCCACTTAGGACACAATCTTTTCCCTGTGTGCAGGTTTTCGTAGCGGCGCCCACGCGACGCCAGCGTATCCGACTCCAAGAAAGAATACTCTGACTTTAGAATTTCAGTTTTTCTGTTTCTGACCAGTCCTGTATATATCGTCTCTTCATCTAACTTAAATCTAATATAAATATGTCTCCATTAACCATGTCCTGAAGAAGGTCTATTTGACCGAAACGTCTGACGTCGACAGAATAACAAAAACAAAATAAAAACAGTAAACTCACATATTCGGATTTTGCTTTGTCTTTTCCACATTTTCATCATCATATATATATATATATATATATATATATATATATATATATATATATATATATATATATATACATATATTAAAGGTAACTATATATATATATATATATATATATATATATATATATATATATATATATATAATTTCTTCATTATTGCAAATTTCTAAGTATTGTACAATTTGTAATATACAAACATATCTGTTATTTATTTGTTTATTTTTAATTTACTTGATTAATTATAGATTCAATATATCTATTTTTTTGGGGTGGGGGAATATCAAACATTTTTTTGCATTAAATTGTGATATTTCTTATTGCTATAAACATTATTTTATCTTTGAGTTGTCAGCCCTGTTTTTTTTTCTTTTGTTGTTTTTTTTCTTAAACAGTGAAATTAATAAAACTGGCCTAGTTTGAGAAGTCTGACAATGGAGAGATGAGGCCTCTGACAAGAATCGAACCTCTATCCTCTTTTTTATTGGAAAAATGTTGCTATAGCCAAAATGTGCCTTTACCAATTCAGCCATGACACAAGGTTTGCATTACCTATTTTAGGAATGCATATTTCTCACTGAGACTTCTACAGATCTATATCTGCTAACTTCAGTTTCATACCTGATTGAAAACCACAGTAATTTTTGAAATGATTTTTTATCTGACATTATTTATTATTGCTATAAATGTTATTTTTATTTTATTATTCTTGTCAGAGGCACAGTTTTTCTTTAGTAGGCCTACTTGATCTAGGCCAGTTGTTATTAATTTCTCTGTTTAAGAAAAAAACAAAACAAATAAAAACAGAAATAGCAACTCAGACACATGTGCACACTGAAAATAATGTTTATAGTAGTTGTTTGGTGCATAATTATCAGGCGTTTTTTAAACAATATTTATTATGAAAAAGGAAACATAACAATTCAACAATAACAATCATCGATATGCATTTTGATAACCTGAAAATAATATAATATTTAAAACAGCAATTTTTATTAACAAATAACTTGCCTACAAAAACGCCTGATAATTATGCACCAAACCAATATATATGTATTTAATCTTGTGAAAACGAAAAATATTGTGTCTTGAAGATAGACAATAGTCAACATTATCGATAAATTATGACAAACTGAAGAACTGTCAGGTCCTCAATAACCGAAGTAAATATTTTTCTTAGTACAGTTATAAACTTCTATAATAACAGTCCTCTTATATGGCAGTGAATGCTGGACATGTGATGATTGATATTAATTCTTATTACTACAAAGGTTATTATTAGTTGGTTCATATGCTTGAGTTATTTACATTTCAGAATACAAAACAGAAGCTAACAGATACAGATTTGTAATAGTCCTCATGAGAAAGATGCTTTCCTTAAATTGGTAATTCAAACTGGTTTAGTCAGGCTGGTTTCGTTGGACGAATTGGCAGTGGCACACTTTAGCTCAAGAAAAAAATGATGGAGAAAAGGGAAGCAGGTTTGATTCCTGTCAGAGGCACAATTTTTCTTTCACAATTTTTCTTTCGATCTAGGCCGGTTGTTATTAATTTCTCTGTTTAAGAAAATTAAAAAAAAAAAACAGGAATAGAAACTCAAGCAAGTGTAGCCACTAAAATACCTTTTATAATAATAAAAAATAATGTTGGATAAAAAATCTATTCAAAAGTATATGTATATTGCTAAAAAAGTACCTATAGATAAAAACAGAACACTTATTAATGATATCAATTAATAATATATATATATACATGTTACTCTCAACATTATTTTATTTTAGTATGTTTTTAAACAAACAAAAAGTCTAAGTCAATAAACATGTAAACAAATTATGTAAATAATAATCAAATTAACAAACTACGAATGAACACATAAATACAAATAAATGTAATAATAATAATCATCAAAAAATAATAAAGTACTCAATAATAAATAATTAGTAAAAATGTTAATAAACAACATTATAAAATAGAATATATATATATATTGTGATGTACGATAGCCAATAATAATTAAGTATAACTCAAAGACTTCAATATTAAGAAAAACTGTAATTACAATGGCAAATGAATACTTAAAAAAGTATAAAAAACTAAAAGTCAACCCAAAATAATTAACCACTTCAGTGAATACCTTGTTAGTAGCACGGCTCGGCTTACTGTCTGGTAAATTCTAAATCAAAACCCAAATCATTGGTGCACAATAATTCACACTAATTTGACTTGATAGTTCCACTCAAGAGTCACTCAATAATCACTCCAGTCAGTAGCCTGACACCACTATTTATACAGCTGGCGGAAAACATATATCCAGTGTGTCACACTCAAACCACGGTTTCAGTAGTTACTCATTTTCTTCCTATATGACAATATATGTATGTATATAAAGGGTATTTCATTAAGACGGATTATATATAAGGGTGTTTCATTAAGACGGATCAAAGTCAGCAGTAAATAAATCAGTGTTATTTGTAAGAATTTATTTATTTCTCTATTGGATCACGTTATTTAAGTCATGCCAATTATATATGAAAAATAATATAACCCAAATGTCTGACAAGTCTGAAAGAAAAATTAAAAAATCATTAGACATTTAATCTTAATTCACATTTGAAATTGGTCCAAGTTATTGGAATACCCTTTATTTATATATATATATATATATATATATATATATATATATATGTTCATATTGCATATATATATATATATATATGTTCATATTGCATATATATATATGTTCATATATATATATATATATATTTATATATATATATATAATAATAATAATATTTTTTTTTAAAATATGATTCCTTTGCTACATAAGAGTTCTCTTGTTTCAAAAGCGAGAGCCGAGACCCTCAATATAATTTTTGAAATTAAGTTGAATTAAGGTGTCTGGTCTTGCTTCCTTGTCAAATTCCCAAATTCTCGCTTGACAAGGAAGCGAGACCAGACACCTTAATTCAACTTAATTTCAAAAATTATATTGAGGGTCTTGGCTCTCGCTTTTGAAACATGAGAACTCTTATGTAGCGAAGGAATCATATTTTTTAAAAAAATATTATAATATAAGCACTACTTCTGTATGGAGCACTGTCTTTTTAAAAATAAAAGCAAAAATACTAAGGAACTCCGGATTATTTATCTAATGTGTTCTTTCCTATTTTTCTGCATACCTGCACACACACACACACACACACATATATATATATATATATATATATATATATATATATATATATATATATATGCAATATGAACGTTTTTAATTGTAAAGTGAGCATTAGATTTTTTTATAAAAAAGAATTTTAAAAATTTATTAAAATTTTGAATAAATTTGTTTTTATTCATATCTTTTTTTTTTACATTTTTATAATTATGAAACATTCTGACTATCCGAGACACCCCATATATAAAATTGAAAAACAAAACTACTGCAAAGTAGCAATTTACTAAGCATAATTTAGATGTTCACAACATATGTACCACCCTGTGAGAATCAAACTCACTACTCAGTAGTAATTACTCTAGTGATAGAAACTTACTATGTTGAAGTGTACTCATACAAAGTACACATAATCAACTTTTGAAGTACACATATTTAACAAAGTGCCGGTTTGAATTCAAATCTAACTGCGCGATCAGCTAAAATACGAACAAACTTTTTAAAAAAAAGGAGAGCATGGGGCGGTTAAAGATAACTCAGAAACTTTTGAACCATAACAGTAAATTAAAGGAGTCAGTTGTGGTGGTGGTGGTGGGGGATAGACAGACAAACAATGTAGCACCGTCATCAGAAAAGGGTGAGAGGGTTGATGACAGTCTGTTTTGGTAAAAGCACCTGCTAATCCGCCCTACTGCCTCTTCACCTCCTCCCCACTACTTGTTTCTCCACCCCCTCCACCCAGGTTTTGTGTGACTTGCAAACTCTGACATGACGATCAATAATCTGTCTAGCAGTCCTATTCATACAGACACTGTTTCATTGATATTACACTGAAAAGAATGTGCCGGATCGAGTGTGATTTCAAACATATTGACTTGTCTTACTCATAAGTGAGAGAGAGGTGCTTGCAGGTTTAGGTCACTGGTGGCAACATCGTTCTGGCATTTTCGAGGTTCTCTCTATGACTTCACCTTCATAACACAAATCAATAAGTAAAAAAGATATGAATAAATATAAAACCAGTTTTGTTCTTTACTGTGTCATAATACTAAGTAAATGAAGGCATGAACAATGTAGAATTTATTATTAAAATATTGGTTGAAATAGTAAAATGTAAACCTACTTGTTATTAGATTTCACCCCAAGCAAGGCAATAAAGCCACTAAGACAGAAGGAGTTACTGAGAGTGTAAGAAATTGAAGTAAGCATTATTAAGGAGAGTGTACAATAAAATAATAGAATTCAAGGGGACTGAAGATGATGACTGACATTAAATTTACAGTTTTGAAGATCATAATTCACAGGAAAGTAAGAAATCAGAAAAAAATTCCAACAGCAAGAAGTGTGAGAGAAGACACAGTTAGCATAGAACAAATGGTTACATCTAGCAATTTAAACAGTAAAACGATGAGATCAAGCTGTGAGTTTAGTACTGCGTTTAAATTTTTGAAGTTGAGATATCAAAGAGGAAAGCTCATCAGAATAATTACCATGAAAATATTCATAGAAAAGACACAGAAAAGCTATGCCATAGCAGTTGAGACATGACTGAAGTTGAAAATGACTGATAGCAATACAGATTCTTCTTTGGATTCTGTTAAGATTTCTATCGATTTATCTCCCTTGACTCTTATTTATAAATTATTTATTCCTTGCATCAAATAAAGGTTTGGAAAATTATCTGTTTTGACAGAACGTTGGAATTACTTGAGTACATTGCAGTCTGCATCATAGCAGATTTGGATATAAATATGTTAATGGTTATGAAGATGCATTCACTGATTTTAATAGTTTTTGAGACTGCATTTTTAATGGTTATGAAGTGGCATTCACTATTTTAATGGTTTTTAAGGATGTATTTTTAATGGTTATGAAGTTACAATGGTTTTTAAGGATGTATTTTAATGGTTATGAAGTTGCATTCAATGATTTTTAAGGATGTATTTTTAATGGTTATGAAGATGCATTCAATGGTTTTTAAGGATGTATTTTTAATGGTTATGGAGTTGCATTCACTGGTTTTAATGGTTTTTATGGATGTATTTTTATGAAATTTTATTCACTGATTTTACTGTTTTTTAAGGATGTATTTTAATGGTTATGAATTTGCATTCACTGATTTTTAGTATTGATTGACCTGTAAGGTCATTTTGACATGTGTTGCAAAAAACCATTCCATAGTCATAGCGTGTTAACCTACATTCATTTCAAATTTTGGACCATTAACAACATAATCATTACACTCACTATCTCTAGGCTTTCAACATTCTTTCCTTGAAAACTACCAATGGTTATGATAATATTAGCCATTTACTTATAAGGAAACATTTGGCTTCATTGCCTGAACAGCCAGTTATACTTTTAGTTAAAATTTATAAAATTTTTCTCTTGAAAAGATTTTTCAGGAAAATAGATTTCTCAAATCCATTAACTGTTATTGCTCTTTCCAGTACTGATGGGGAAATTTCTTCTTGTTGAAAGGAGTGTCAAAAGTCAGCATTTTGACTATATCAATATTTTCTCTTCACATTATAGGTGCTATCCATTTTAGTTATTGCTGCTGCTGAAAGTCATCAAGGTCTATGATTTTGGTTATTTGGTACAGTTCTTTGTGTGTAATTCTGTATCACCAGTCCATGAGATTTGAAGAAGAATGGTCCTCTCTAAGACCTTTCAGAATTCATTCACTTGAAGCCATTTTTAATCATTGATCTGTAAAATTGGTTGTATACAGCTGACAATTTATATATTTCTGAATGAGTTGGATGCCATGCACACACCCATAGAGTCTATATCTGATGACTTTATTTAAGAAGAATACTTAGGCCAATGTTTTGGTTTTGTAGCATCTTGTGGTATTAGGCAAAACTACCACTAGCACAGCTTGTTCTATTTTCAGTTTCTTTTCTTTTATACTAATTTTTTTAATAAATGATCCATATATCCCAAAATACTTGGAACATAAGACAGGTTGATTCCCATTTGCGCAGCATCATTGGGATGAAGTCATTTTTGCTGCATTTCTCTGTTTCTTTGTCATAAATTAAAGCTGATTCAATTCTGTAGAAATCACGCAAGATTTTGCACAGCTACACCACACTCAATGTTTTTCTGATGTTCTTCCTTTATCTGTTATGGACAATGTATGCTGCATGTGCTTCAAACCACAAGAAGCAATTCCTTGTATACATTGGAGCCACGACTGAGGACAAACATCAGTCAGTTATGTGCCATACGTGATACACACTTAGGCAATCATGTATCTTTCGATACATGACTGGCAAGACAGATTTTTTCCTGTAGTAGGTTGCCATTTCTTTCTGCAGTAGACCAGTTGCCATCCAAGGCTATAGAACCCGGTCTGTCCTGCTATTTGCCCATAGCTAGGGAGGGGGAGAAGAAGAGGATTCATACCTTTCCCAAGAGTATTAACACATAAGTGAATATCTGTTCAGCTATGTGCCATACAGGATACACGCTTAGGCGATCATGTATCTTTCGATACATGACTGACGAGGCAGATTTTCTCCCGCAGTAGGTTGCCATTTCTTTCTGTGGTAGACCAGTTGCTATCCAAAGCTATAGAACCTGGTCTGTCTTGCTATTTACCCATAGCTGGTGGGGAGAAGAACAGGATTCATACCTTTCCCAAGGGTATTAGCATGTAAGTGAATGTAATGGATTTAATTGAAATTCAAACTCATTACATTCACTTACGTGCTAATACTCTTGGGAAAGGTGTGAATCCTCTTCTTGATAACCTGCTAATAAACACCAGCAGGTTAAAATAAATATGAAAAACAGAAATGCCTTACTAGTGTTTGAAGGTGCTTGAATGTAGATGCAGCAGCTAACATTACCCAGCAGTAGTGGCACGTCCATGTGTTGATCCAGGAAATCTGAAATTGCTCTCATCAAAATTTGTGCCAGATTACTGTTTGAACTGGATTACTGATTACCAGATTTGTGATTACTGGATTGGAGATTACCAGATTGGTGATTACCAGATTTTGTGATTTTAGGTCTCTGGTTGGGACCCAGAAGGAAATGAGTATACAGCAGAAATCAAAGGAAATAATACTACTAATGATGATGATGATAATAATAATTTAGTGATATGTAAATGATCACCTAATTAACATATTTAAGGCATAGACAATATAAATGCCCAAGCAATAAGGGTAGACAAGCTCTCAGTATACGAGATAAACAACTACTGCTGGACTGATAAAATATGAAGGACATCACACTTTATAACAATTAATAATGATAATAACACTATTAGTTTAGATTCTTTGATGCAAATATCTCCTAATGATTTTTTAACTAAAGAAAATATGAGCAAAATTAATGACTGTGTGGGTAGTGCTACAGTAATGGCTTGAAAAGATAAATGAGCGATCTAAAAATAAATACAAATGCTATTGGGAAAGATATGAATCCATCTCTTTTTCTCAAGTTCTGGATTAAATAACAAGGAAGACTGAGCTCCATTTGGCAACCAGTTTAGGAAAAGAACAACTCTTATTTCAAAACTGAGTATGTGGCCCCAGCAAGACATGTACTATACAGTCATTGAAAATGTTACAGAATTCAGAATTAACTGCAGTGCAAAGTTATGGACTTTATGATCTCAGCTTTGGTTGAATAATAAAAAAGTTGTCTGTATGATGATGAGTTGCACATCTTATAATTTCATCTTTCTTATAAGCTTTCTTTTTTTATTGTAAAAAACAATATTTGTTTTTCTTACAAACTCCATTCGGTGTCAGTGTAACCTCGGATATTGAGATCGCTAACAAATAACTTAATACAAAGAAAGTGTTATTGGTTATTTTTAAATGGCAATAGTGACTAATATACTTCCGAGGAAGAAGAAGAGAGACTTTTCTTAATTAATAATTGGTTTAGTGTTGATATTTTATGTTATAGCATTAACAGTGTGTCTCTAGCTGTTGTTATGATATCAGCATTAAGGCTTAGTTAATGATAAGATTGAAACACAGGTCAACACTCGGGTCAGGACACACCGTGTAGGAGTTGGGGAATTTGTAATTAATCATAGATGAAAGACCCTGCTTGTCCTTTGCATTTTGCGGAACCATCTTTAAATGCTCACCATTTCTGTTAGAATCTGTCTAGCAGACACATGGGTTTACATTCTCTACAATTTCGGTGGAAATTTCTGAAATTCTGAAACATTGCTGGGTTCAAGCGTAATTTTGAAGTTTCTCATAGTTATAATTCTTTCTCAGACGATTGCTTCGGTTCCTTTTTATTTTGCAGCATATCAACACCTCTATGGGTCATTTAATACCAAAATCTAAATACGAAAATTCAAACTTTGTAATTAATTCAAGAGAATGACATTATCTCGTTTAAATTATAATTACTTAGCAGCTTTTTTTTTTACCAAATAATCTTCAGTCATTTATGTGTCATGCATGATACAAACTTAGGAAATCATGTATCTTTCAATACATGACTGACGAGGCAGATTTTTTTCCCCGCTGTAGGTTGCCATTTCTTTCTGCAGTAGACCAGTTACCATCCAATGCTATAGAACCCAGTCTGTCCAGATACTTACCCATAGTTGGTGGGAGAAGAAGAGGATTCATACCTTTCCCAAGAGTATTAGCACATAAGTGAATGTAATGGATTTGACTGGAATTTGAACTTGGCCCTCCGATTCCTTAATCCAAGATGCTATCCATTACTCCACCATGCCTCCACATAATCTTATAATCTTACCAAATCAAACAAGGAGTGAAAACCTGTTTCTCTTTACAAGAAATGAGATTAATCATAGTAAATTGTTTTTGTTTTTTAGTATTTTTTTATGGTGGAGTAATGGATAGCGGCTTGGATTGAGGAATTGGAGAGCTGAGTCTACTAGACCTCAATTTTAATTTTATTTCACATAAAATCCAAATTTTATTGTAACATAATTACATATAATAATGGATCATATGCAAAATAGATGAACAATTCAACGAGAAAAAAATGAAAATAAATACAATGTATCTAATTACAAATTAGAGACATGTCATAATCGATCTTTCCATCTTAAGTAAATCAACAATGTTTTGCATCAATTTGAGATTTTTCTCGTGAAAAAGTTGAATAATTTTAATACATTCAACATTATGAATGAGAAATAGTGAATTTTATCGAGTGTCTTTGTTTTATACTTATCATGAGTAAAGAAACTGATGGATTTGGGGGAAAAAATGACCCCAGAACGACAGCAAAATCCATTCATCCTTTTAATAGTTAGTTGAGTTTAGTTTAATTTGTAACATATATAAATGTAGGTAGAAAAAAAGAAAATGTTGATAAGATAATGAGTGTCACAAAGCGCTGCCCAGAACGCTCATTCAGGCTTAGCTACCCCTCCCAGTCAGGGTCAGGTTAGTGCACACTGGCTCTGGGTGCTACTAACCAAGGTCAGGGTGGACCTGGGAACAGCAGCAGTTAAGTGGTGGTTCTATGCTCCTGAAAACCTCCAATCTCTCAATCAGAGGCCTTGCTGCCAGATGTAGTTTATCGTGATACCCAAGATTAGGATGCTTAAGGAGATGTAAAATGTCTTATCATGAGTGTAATGAAAATTTAATTTAAAGACAGAAGATTGAATTCCAGGTTTGATTTAACTCATTCTTATTGCAATATCCAGCTTGACATTGATCCAACTCTGAAGGAATTTCAGATTATAAATACATAAATTCTGAGAACAAAACAAATTCCACTCAATTTGATGTAAGGTCAAAGTTGATTCATAACAATATTATAACAATAGGTACACCAAAATAGGTGGTGAAGAAGTGAATTGGTGAATATAAACACTTGCACAGACTACGTTCTCATAACAATCTTATCCATACAAGCACATTAACAGGAAAAAAAAAAAAGATCTTTGCCCCACTATCAGCTTTGACAAGGTCAAATCACTTTTATTTGAAACCATTCAATTTAGTGTCACCAAACTTTTAAGCATGACGGCCAGACAGCCACCCACATAGATTTTACATAATTTGGAGAGAAAGAAAGAATTAGTTTTATAAATGAACAAATAAAATTGAAGTGAACTGCAATAGTTACAAAGAAACGATGCTTTTGCTCTTATTTCTTTTGCTATGATGCCATGTCAGCCCACAATACTTTGCTATCTTCTTCCTTTATGTGTCATTGCCCTCCAGCAACGTGGGTGATCAAAGCCCTCCACAACTTCCTATCCTTTGTAGCCCTAAGCATTGTCTGACCTCATATTATACTCCTTTTCATGTTCTGTCATCTATTTACACAAGCTAGTTAGGTATGTGATTCAATGTTTTTTTTTCTGTCCCTGTGAGTGTTAAATTCCCCAAGCTCTCTTTCTTCATCATGCATCACAGAAATTTCAAACGTCTCTCACTGATTTTTTTATGCATAATTTTCCATTTTGTTTCCATTTTCTTTAACACGACCTCATTGCTCTGTCTGTGGGTTGCCCCACTTGACTTTGCCAAAATCACCTGTTCGGCGGCACTTTTTAAACCTTATAAAAAGCCATTTCCTTGTCCTTTTTTCCTCATGCCTCCAGATGTAGTCAAACATAGATAAAGAACATTTTCTTGGTGCACTGACAACGGAACTCTCATACACATGCACATACACACACGTGTGTATCACGCATGCTTGTTTCACACACATACACAAACAAGCACATTCTTACAGCTAGTTTTAAAGGTCTTTTCCTTTTATTTCAGTTGTGCACACATTCCTTTTTTTAATAACATGAAGTAAATTGCCATTTGTTTTAAATTCTATGTTTTGTTCTCTTTATTTTTACCCGGACTCACATGAGTTCACAAAATATTGTTTGAGGGATAAATGTTTTAGGCGTTGTTAACTGTTAACTAAAAAATGACCATACCTCTCAACAAAAGAGGTAGTTGCTACAACAGTATCGTCAGGATATGTGGAACTATATCCAATTATCCCAAGTTTCCTCTTCATCTGTAAGGAAACAGTATTCACTATTATATAGGATGATTGGTATTACATGACAGCTGATCACTCTTATCTTTGTTTCCAATGAACTTTTCCTGTTTTATAATACTTTGCTTAGTTTCTGGACCTCTTCATCTCGAAGGAAATTGTTCAGTATTCACTAGCATATGGGAGGATTGATATTACATGACAGCTGATCACTCTTATTTTTGTTTCCAATGAACTTTTCCTGTTTCATAATACTTTGCTTAGTTTCTGGAAGGCACCTTTTTCTATTCCAATGCATCTTCCGATTTCTGTGTCACATTTTCCATCATCTGTTAAAACACTTCCCAGATAGTTAAATTTCTGTACTTATTTGCGCCTGACATCTCCAATTTGTAACTAACATCTTGGGCTGTTCCTTTTGCTAATGACCATAGATTCTGTCATCTTACAATTCTTATGGTTAGTCCTTCCTTCTCACTTTACTGCATGCATTGTTGAGATTGTGTCCAATAATAAATCCTGGTAGGACCCCTAGTTCACTCAGGATCACCTTGCTATATGAATTTACTGACAAGTGCTAAATAACATTCATGCTACAGCAAACATAATTCATTAAGCTCACCTCAGTTTGGATGAATTGCAGGAAATTAGGAATAAAAGATTATGTTGCACCAGTCTTCCTGTTATGTAGAATTTTTTAACGATTACAGATCATTGAAGTACCAAAATTATTTTGTTTGTTTTCTTAATTCTGCATGTGTAATTATTTTTTTTTTGAGAGACCACTGATCAGCTAGATCGTTGCTTAACCACCCAATAATATTATTTCACTTCAAAATTATGGCATTAATTATTGGCCTCCAGTTCATTTATCTACATTGGAACATACTACTTATGACAGAAAAACATTTTTCTGTCTAAATTTCTGCATATCTTATATCTTTGTCGTTGGACCCATCAACAATACACCAGCAGAATCTCCAACTCTGAAAATTAGAAAACTGTATTTTGCTGCTGTGACATGAAACATAAAAATAGAAGATTGTCATAATTTTTTAAAACATAATATGGGAAGATATTTCATGTTAAGATAATACAAAGAGATAAGGATTTATCAAAGGCTTTCTTTTAAATAGGGGGAAAATTTTTTATTCTTAACTTCAAACTATAATTCAGAAGATGGAATGAATAAATTTTAAATAATTCAAATGAGTATGGATCAGTTATAACAAATTTAGTACAGTGGGATCCCTCATATCTGGAATCCCTCATATCCAGAATCCTGCATATTCAGAGTGCCTCATATCCAGAATCCCTCATATCCAGAATCCTTCATATCCCGAGTGCCTCATATCCAGAATCCTGCATATCCGGACATGATTTTGATGTGTGTATTAGAACTATTTGGGTGATATGTAACTGATTTGAAATTTCTGTTTTTCAGGAAATTTACTTTGGATAATTGCTTATGTTTACTTCACCCTTAATGGCTTGTATTGATGCAAAAGATGATGGGAATAAGAGGAAAAGAACAACTCTGGAGTTATTGCAAAAAGTGGAAGTTTTAAACAGGCTAGACGCTGGTGAAAGTTCATTGTGACTAATGGCTGAGTTCAACATAGGAAAGGCGACATTGTATGATATAAAATCTTTCAAAGAAACTATTCTCCAGTGTTCACACTGTCACAAAGAACAAGGAAATAAAAAACATAATTGTGATGAAACCTGGACTGAAATTGAAAAAGCTATTGAAAAGGTTGTCAGTTTTATGGAAAGAAAGCCAGCATTCAGCTATGATGATTGCAATAATGCATGCAGAGTTGAAGAATGTCTTTCGTTTAAAAAATTTCATGAACAAAAGCAAAATAAAACGGGGAAAATGTTGAGAATGACATTAAAAGAAAAAGAATCATCATGCAACAGCGATTAAAAAATCCTCGTTATATTATTTGTTTTGCATATGTGGTATACTCAGTTCAATGAATTTTCAACAACATTACATGATTTATTTCTTTTTCCTTAAAATCAATCCCATTATATTTCACTCACCATTAGCTTATTTTGTTTACTATAAAACACTGAAAATAAATGTTAAACGTGATTTCAGTTCTCTTATTTTAATCTAAATATAACCCCTCATATCTGGACTTTGTAACCAATTCATCATATCTGGAAGCCCTTCTTAGTCCGGTTGTCAGAGATTCTATGTATAAGAGAAGAGAAAATTGAATATAGAATAAACTGTTCTAGGAGTAGCTTTGTCCAACACAGCAACATGCAACAAAAGCAAAATACTAACCTATTTAAGATCATGACTTAAAGTCATGATCTTAAATAGCTTTGTCAGATCAAGACTCTCATGTGGATGTCATACATGGCACCTTCTTCTTCTTTTATGTGCCATGTCTTTTCAGGATGTAGGCGATCATGTCTCTCCACCTCCTCCTGTCCCTTGTAGCTCTCTGTAAATTTTGTCTTTTTGTTATTTCTCCCTTCTCTGTTCTGCCATTCACTTAACTAAGCCAGTTATGTATATGTGTTGCTTTTCCTTGTCCCTCTTTTCTTCAATCAGCCCTGTGAGTATCAGATTTTCCAAGCCCTCCTTTCTCATTGCATGTCCCAGAAATTTCATCTGCCTCTTTCTGATGTTAAGTTTCCTCTTTGTTTGCACCCTCTCCAAAACCTCATTATTGCTCACATGTTCAATCCATGGTATCCTTAGCATCCTTCTGTAGAACCACACCTCTGCTGCCTTGAGTCTCTTCTTCATCCTTGAGGAAACCATCCAACATTTGCTGCTGTAAGGGAGGACAGATATCATGTAGCAGTTCAGTAGACTTTTCTTTGTTACCAACAAAACCCTCCAGTCTGGTAATACTCTGCCTAGCCTTTGGAATGTGTTTTTGTCCATCCCAATACATCTTTGGATCTCAGCATTGCACTTTCCGTCCTCTGTCAGGATACTTCCCAGATATTTTAATTTCTGCACCTGCTTGATTATAGTGTTCCCAACCTGTAAATTGTATTTTGAGCTCATCTTTTGGCTGATCATTATGCATTCTGTCTTCTTGTAGTTTATACTTTGTCCCTTCTTCTTGCTCCCCTTCACTACCTTCTGTAGGAGGTTTTGTAGCTTCCTTTCCATGTCTGCTATCAACACTGTGTCTTCTGCATATTTTATGTTGTTAAGATTGTGGCTGCCAATGATGAATCCTGGTAGGATTCCCAGTTCTTCTAGTATTGCCTTGATGTATAGGTTGAATAAGTCTGGTGAGAAGACACATCCTTGCCTTATGACCCTTTCTATTTGTGTATATCTGCTGAACTCATTTTTCATCTTTATGCAGGTGGTTTTCTGGCAGTAGATGTTTTTGATTCTTCTAACGTCTTTCCCAAATATGTCAAGGTTGCTGAGCAGTTCTAGCAAATCTTTATGGCATAATGTCAAATGCCTTTGCGTAGATTATAAAACACAGGTGCACGTCCTTCTGCATTTGTATTGCTCTTTCTGATAACATTCTGAGCATGAATATCGTGTTCCTTGTTCCAGTGTCTTTAACAAACTCGCACTGTTCTTGTCCTATCTCTGGCCTTATTCTGCTGCATGCTCTATTCATCAGAATTCGGATGATGAGTTTTGTTATGTGGCTCATTAGGTTAATTGTTTGGTGGAGTTCACATTCATTTGTGCCTGGTTTCTTAGGCAGTGCTATGAAAATAGATCTGCTTAGATCTTCTGGTATATCCTCAGTGTTGTAGATTTGATTATTTCCATAATCTTGACTATGCAAAAATCATCTAAGTCTGTCAGCATTTGTTACAATTCCACCTGGCCCTGCCACCTTGTTTCTGTTAAATTTGGCCAGTGCAGCTTCTACTTTGGTTTTTAGAATTTCAGGCCTGTCGGTAATTCTATGTATTGCCAGTTGTTCTCTTTCATCATGGTATAGTTCTCCAATATATTCGTTCCAACGTTGAAGAATATTTCCCTTATCTAATATGAGCGTTCCATCCTTGGATTTTATGCAACCTGTTGACGAGCATGTCTTCTATCCTCTTAGTTCCCTTATTTGTTTATGTATATCTCCTTTGTTGGTGGTACACAATCTTTCTATTTCTGCATATTTTTTGTTTTGCTACTCTTCTGTAGCCTGTCTGCATTTGGACTTCACTTCATTGTGTTGTTTTCTGTATTCCGTTTTGTATCTTGGCCAAATTGTCTGTTTCCTTTGCGTCATGTTGAGAATCTCATCAGTGATCCATTTGTTTTTTTTCTTCTTTGTCCATTCTCCTTTGGGATGATATCATTTGCTGATGTCAATAAAGCTTCTCTTAGTGCATCCCATTTCAAGTTTCCATTTCCATTTTGTCCCTCATATCTTCTTTTCATACTGTCCATATATTTTTCCTTAAGGTTTGGGTTGCTTAGGAGTTTGTTATATTGTAATTTAGGAGCTGCGTTAGGCATATTCAGTTTCCATAGTTTCACTCTTAGTTTACATATACCAGTGTGTTGGTCACTTCCACAGTTGGCACTTGGGTAGGTTTTGCAGTGAACCGTTGCATTTCTGAATCTTTTGTTGATAGTTATGTAGTCAATTTGGTTTTTAGTTTCTTCTCCTGAACTTCTGCATGTCCATAATCATCTCAGATGTCCTAGGAACCATATGTTGCCTATAACCTGATTATTGACCATGCACCATTAAACCCATTTTTCACCACATTCTTTGCAGGTTCCTAGTCCAAATTTGCCACCTATTTCCCCTCCCCTCTCCCTGCCTATTTTGGCATTCAGGTCTCCCATGATAATTATGACTTCTTGTGATTTGCAATGAGCCTTGACATTGTCTAGTATGGAGTAGAAAGATTTGATTTCTTCTTCCTTACTCTGTGCTCTAATATGTTTAAACAGTATCAGCAGCAACAGAAGCAGCTCTCCTCAGCAGGCAGCTTAGGTTTAAGGATCCATGTTCACCACACAGAAATTATTCCACAGGATAAAAGTTAATTAAAATATTGATTCATAAATTTGGTGATGTAGTAATTGTGAGTTCAATCCCAGTGTGTACTTGGACTCAGTGTAAATGGTGTGAGCATTAACTGAGCAGTACTAAAAAATATCAACTAAACAATCTATCCCCATAAATTAAATAAATCTGGGCTGATGAATCTTTCTCAAAAACACTAAATCACTTTAAAATTGAGTCCCTCCATGAAGTGATCATTCCCAACAGCTATTAGTTTTGTTAAGGATAATCAGGACTTTCACTAGAAACTTTCCACAGAATATATATATATATATATATATATATAAAGAGAGAGAGAGAATTAATGTAGTGTAACTTATCACTTAACATGGCTGAAGAATGAAGGCATTCCTGCAATGGGCTCATGAAACTCCAAAGTCATTCTGACTGAAATAACGTCACTCAGTTAAGTGATAAATCACTCCACATTAATTCTATTAAGGCTCTGTCATTACCTTTTGATATCAAGCACTTTATGACGAAAATCTGCATGTCTAAAAGGCATTTCCACCAGGTAACTACAGAAAAAGAAGCAGCAATTTTGGCAGCTCTCTATTATATATATATATATATATATATATATATATAATAAGTCAAGTCAAAAAGAAAACCTTAAAGATCCATTTCAGTTATAATTTATTTTGTGAATATTTCTATATATTCATCTCTTCAGACTCTTCTGTAGATTACATTGAGCTCTCTCTGGATTAATATTCTCCCTGGAATTATCCCTACCAGTCAAAAATTGCTAGTATATATATATATATATATATATATATATATAATAGAGTTTTCATACCACTGTTATTGACTAGTTTTATAAAGTTTTCAAAGTTAAATTGGAAGAATCAACCAATTTTACATGTATTGACTTAAATGCAGAGAAATTCAAGCAGAATCTAATACTGGTGCAAGATGAATATATTAAAAATCTCGTGCCTATCCCATTGGGAAGTAACTGAAATATTCCTGATAAAATATCACAAGCTTACATAAGTCAAGCAATTGATTGGTCAGCTAAACTGGTTGCTAACTGAAATGAGATCAGATCTGAGCTATAACAGAAATTAATTATGTTCTGTATTGAATCAGGAAAAAGGTTTACAGCATTAAACAAGTCAATAATGCTGTTAAGAAAGGCACGAGAGAAAAATGTCAGATAGTCATTCTTGGTTTGAGCAACCTTGCAAAAATGAAGATTGTTCAAATGATGCTTCATTTGCTAACCTATTGAATAGGGAATTGCTAGGAAGACATATATTATTTATGCTATTTATATTTGAACTATTGTCCTCATCTTTGTTGTGGTTATCACAACGGTTTCCCTCTGACCATCCTCATGGCTATATTGGTCTGGGTAAGCTAAAGGGAATTCTGAACTGAACTATTTATTTAATCTATGGGAGGCAGACTGTTCTCATCCAACTGCCCTTGTCTAGATATACCGTTTAGTTCTTATTTTTATTTAGTACTGCTCAGTTATTGCTCACCACTTGAACTCACAATCACTATGTCATCAAATTCACAAACCAACACTTTAATCCACTAAGTCATTGTTCTGTAGGACAATTTGCTGTAGTGGACTTGGAGCCTTAAACCTAACCTGCCTGCTGATTAGAGTTGTCACTTCTTTTGCTCATGTTTAGATTTCTGCTGCTGCTGCAATTGAAGATTTGCTGTGATTTATATTTCTTTCTTTCTTAATGTCTCCCATATTGTATTTATTTCTATGCTAGGCCTACTAAGAGGCTCCACATAGCCTAGCATATGTGCTGATTCTTTCAGATGTCTAACTCTCGAGTGTTCTTCCATGTACAGTATTTCTACTTCATTCCACAGGAGCTGCTGACTACCTCTTTCAGACAGGACAATCTATTTTTGGTTTGGGATAATATTAGGAGAGTATTCTTAAGTACTTTGACTGTTGAAACATTAGCCATGTTTGTTGTTAGAGAAACAAGTCTTTTCTTCACAAATTTATACTGGAACTTTTTGGTTTGGGTGTTGAAATGTTATAAGAATCTGTTTCAACAATAATTCTTCTCATCATCTTTTACTGTATTCTTCCACTCAAATTCTAGATATTGAAATTGCTATCCTTATAGTGATGTTAAATAACATCATAAATCATTGTAATAATAGAAATATCTTGGGTGTCAGCAGATGAACAGCTTGTAGATTTCTTCAGAAGTCAATAAAGCTGTTGAGGAAAAAACTCAGTCATTCCTGATTTGGGAATCCTTGTAAAAATAAGAATTGCTAAAGTGATGCCTCATTTGCTAACCTACTGGATAGAGAATTGCAAGGAAGATATATATTATTTTTGGTTAGTGTTAATGGCAAATACATGCTTGCATCTTGACAGTATAAACATCTTAGGAGAGTAATCAAAAACACTTTGGCTGCTGAAACTCTCGTCATTGTTGACTTTGTAGAGACAATTATCTTCTACAGAAAATTTATATAGAGTTCTTTGGTTTTGAAGATAACAGTAAAAATGTGTCCCAAATTTGTTACACTTATAATTCTTCTCTTCATTTTGCAGTGAATTATTCCATAGAAATTCTAGATAAGAGACTGTAATGGAAATTGTAATATGGAGATATTAGCTAAAAAGGAACTAAAAAGGTGAAGGTATGTTGTCATGAGTTATGGCCCTTCACCAAAACATAGGGTGGGTTGTCTTTCCTTGTCACTCATATAAAAGCAGAATCCTTCATTATCACTGGTTCATTATTGTGTATACTATAACATCGAAAATCAATGTAATAATGGGTACCAACAGATGAACAGATTCCTTGGAAAAAAACAGTTTCTTTATTTAGTATTCTTAGAGTCTTCCTTCAACCAAAAGGATATTTGCTTCAATCAAAATAAAAAATATTAGATAATATAAAGAAAATAAAAAGAATTTAGATTAAGGATTAATTTTATTCTAAATTTTATTTTTATAAATTATATAAATTAAAAATTATATAAATTATGATTATAAATTATGCATATATATTACAGATAAAATTTATGCATATAAATTATGGATATAAATTATGCATATAAATTATGGATATAAATAATGCATATAAATTATGGATATAAATAATGCATATAAATTATGGATATAAATAATGCATATAAATTATGCATATAAATTATGGATATAAATAATGCATATAAATTATGCATATAATATAATAATTATATTTTAACTTGTTGAGGACCATGTGTGTTTGCGTGTTGTTGTATTAGAAACACGTGTGTAACTCCTGGTAGAATATTAAAAGGTCCAACTACAAAAAAATGGCCGGACTTGAATTAAGTCCAACTGAAGATAAAGATGACAAACAAGACCGATATATATATATATAAACAAATATATGTATTAAACAAAACAATTTTACAATGGACAATAACATTTGTGTGTGTGTAAACATTGGTGTCTGTTCTTTGGTGAATGTTCGTATGTACGTGTATGGGTGTATAATGTTCATGGTGTCTTCCACAAATGGGAAGACACGGATCTTCTAAGAGAGTTTACATTGTAGTCGCTGAAATGAAGAAATGAAAATGAGGATTTACCTCACCTCCACATGAGGTGGGATGTGGCACGAGGCCTGAAGGAAAGAGAATGAGGCAAGAAGTCGCCCAGTATTTATAGTATAGGGAGAGTGACCCCTAGTGACAATTAGGGAATTAAGGAGGAGCTAACTCTGACAAACTGATGAGTCATTTCTTTATTTAATATTTCTGGCACCAATGATAGAGATGTTAGATAAGATATATGGCCCATATAAATATTGATGTGCTCAAAGAGTTTATTTCTTACTCAATAGCATGTTACTTTAAAACCAACACTTTTCAAAACTTTACAATCCAATCTGAAAGGGCATCACGTGGACTCTTTCACCTTCAGAATAAAACATTTAAAAGTATTTATAATCAGTATGTCAACTGCCAAATTATTAATGCTGACACCTCAAGGACAGACAGGTAATTATTCCCACCTGGTTATGGTTGGATGAGGTGAGGGTGGTAGGGTTTTGGAATTCATTGTAACCTAAGATTTATTTTGTTTCCCAATATTCTCATATGGCTGTTTCAGTTTCTTTTTTTTCTTCTTTCATGTGCCAATCATGCTGCATGCTGAGGGACCATATCCCTAGGCCAATGTTACCCCCTTGACAAATAAAGCCCAGTGAGATTCGGACATGGGTGTCATAGGTGTAATACTCCCATTCTAACTATTTGGTCAAAGTTTCCATCTAAAAGGTTAATATCTCCTTTTAAACAACTCATAAAAGAATGCATAACGTTTTTTTCATTAATTTCTATAATAATTATGATTCGTTGTATTATCAGTAATAATATCATTGCAATGCATTTCTATAATAATAAATAAACTGTCTCATTATGGGTTATTTCTTAAAATTCAAAAAGTTAAATATTGACCTTTGTATGCTGCTATATTTGTGTTTTAACTTTTATTAATGTCATAGCTTAAAAGGTGAGACAGGCAATATCTGTCAATTATTGGATGGGGCATAATGAGGTCACCTTCTGTATTTTGCTTTCAGCTGTTGGAACTGTCTGTTAATGATGCAATCGTGTTACATATTAAATGTCATCATGCCATCTGTAATCTCACATATGCATATTTTTTTAACTTGACCTTATATTTTGCTTTTATTTTTAAAAATAGACTTACATGTTTGATAAAAAATTCTTTATGATAAGGATATAATCATTTTTTATGTATTTATTAATATATCTGTTGAGAAAGTATTCAACGATTTAATATTATCTGTCTATATTTCTGAAATGAAGTATTATATAGACTATTTACACTGCTCTGGCTATCATCCTCATCTTTGTTAATATATTTATTACAGCATTTCGGCCATTGTACGCACAGCCTTCTTCAGGTGGTTGGAATGTCGAACTGAACCCTTTATTTCGCTTGCTGGGTGTTATCAATGATGTTATCATTGCATTTTTTTTTTGCAATATGAGCCCTGGTAAAAAAAAAACATGCAATGATAACAGAAAAAATTACAATATGAGCACTGGTAAAAAATGATTGCTGAAGACATTAGGTTTATAATACCGAGAAATCCATACACAGATGTCTTCAAGGACACAGGGCACAGGGGATAAGGGTGTTAGTTAAATCCAGTGACAGGACCCAAAGAGTGTGAGTTCTATACCTGCTTAAGACAGTTGAGAACTTGGAGAGGGGAATTAACAGGAGATAACTGACATCCATTAGACATGTCAAGTTCAGGTAAGTATCAACTAAACGGTTCATAAAAATGTCACCTAAAATATCCCAAGCAGGTTTTAGCTCACTTTTTCTGTTTCTGATTTCCAATTTACATTGCAGAATTGAGGCAAATCTCTTGATCTCTTGGGGCAATTCTTCTAGTTCAACGTCACCTATTTTTTGTGACATCGTTTGCACTACTTGTTCAGCTTTCCATTTTTCACTGCATTCAAAAGTGACTCTGAATGTATTTGTAAATTTCATTTCACTAGTATACTTAAGAAAACCGAGAATTCATTGAAGACAATCCTTGATCCACAAGAGAGATAAAAAAAAGCAAGTACAAAGGTGTTCAGTCAAGGTTAAAAAAATCTTTTAAAAATAAAATATGCTCTTCTGAAAAATTATTTGAGGAATATTAGCTGATTTAATGTTTAATTAATCTAATTTGTAACAAATAATACTTTTAGTTTATTGCGGAAATGCATTTTTAACACGCAGGTAGCTGTTTAGTTTATTTAAGGTGTTGACAACTGGCTAGCAGCTGGAAGTTAATCTAATTTTTTATATGATGGATATATCTGTAAAAATTACTTGAGGAATATAACGTGAGTGCCTTTTTATATAATTTTTAACTACCTAGTAATCTTACAAATTTAGGAAAATATTATCCGTAATATTATCCGTTTTATTGAATTTTAGGTACTTTGGCTTTAAATTTGGCATAATTGTTTATTTTTCTATACTTTTATATTACATAATTATATTTCTCAAATATAACTTTCTCAATAATATAATAAATATAATACAAATATAATAACTCTATAATTTACTATAATTGTTTATTTTGTGATAATGTCATGCATGAATGCCTGTATTTCCAAAAATCGACATGTTTATATACAAACAAAAAAATTCAAAATTCTTTTAAAAATATTTGTGGGGTCGCTAAATTGTAATAAGCTGTTCGATTTATGATTAGTAAATATAGTTTGTACTTAATAATAATATCACCAAGTCTGTACAATCTGAGACAGAATTTTAAAAGATTTAAAACAATTCTTGTAAAAATTCATTATTCATTGAAAAAAGTTTTTCTTAAGACAATAGTGTCCATAATATATCTTAAACATACAAGCAATTGAAAGGTTTTCTAATTAAATAATGTCTGAGTTTAATTGCAATTTTTATTTTGCTATTCAGAGCAGATTTTCAGTTTCCTGTTTCACAAAAAAATTGACGATTTAAATTCTCCAAGGAGTTCTACTTCTAACTAATATAAACATTAAGGGGGACAAAATTTAATTTCTCAACATTTCATAAATTAAATAAGTGTAACATGTAAAAAAAATATTTTACGAATATTTTCTAAAAAAAACATTTCTAAAATAATTTCATTCATTTATGAATAAGTTCTTAAAGTTTCATTAAAATCCAACAATTGTTTGATTTTTGCAAGAATTTCTAAATCAATGTATTTTTCACCGAAAAAAAAAAAAAAAGACGCTAAAATTTACGCTTTGGTCCCCCACTGACGAAAGATAAACAAAATTTTTAACCAAAATTTTGAATGTTCTAAAAGTTATAAAAAAATATAATTTAATAATCAAAAAATCCTTTGGGCTTTCATCTTAATAAAAACGTTGGTTATAAAACTATGTTTTTAAGTTTGGGGCATTTTTTCATCATGGTATGATCCTCTCTTAACGAATCTGTGGAGATACCTTTTTTATATAAAGATTATGTTATTCAAATTGGAACTCTAGGTAGAAAAAAAACACTCTTACTTTTGATGCTGAAGTGATATTTTTTATGTGCCGTGTCCTTTCAGGACGTAGGCGATCATGGCTCTCCACTTCCCTCTATCCCTTGCAGCTCTCAATAAGTTTCGTACCTCTGCCACCTACTCCAGACCGTGTTTTGTCATCCACTCGCTTAAGCCCGTCAGGTATGTCATGCGTTGCTTTCCCTTGTCTCTCTTTCCTGCGACCTGTGAGTCTCAGATTATCCAGGCCCTCCTTTCTCATTACGTGTCCCAGAAACTTCAGCTGCTTCTTCCTGATGTCAAGTATAAGCCTCCTCCTTGTTTGCATCCTCTCCAAGACCTCATCGTTGCTCACACGCTCGGTGGGAATTTTCTTTCAGTTTGTCAGTGAAATCTGAGAGGTCTTCTGGAGACTATGAAATGTGACAATTCCCACATCCAAGAATCTTTCTATTTTTTTCTTTTTTTGATTACTCTTTGCTTTTATGGCATTGTATCTCTACACCCAACCTTTATATCTTTAACTTTTCTTTCACAATCAGCTCATTCTTTTCTCAATTCTAAAAAAAATGTAAAAAACACAGGCATGAAAAATCATAGGATTGCTGCCAAAGTATAGATTATAGATACATATAGATGTATTGTATTCATAGATGTGTGAAAACTTTGGCCTGTAAAAATGGCAAAAGAAAAAATATCGTATGGAATTTCTCTTAAAATTTTATTTATTTACTTTTTTTTAAGTGTTTTAAAGGAATATTTTGCTTATTGGAAATCAATTTAAACTATTAGCTTGGAATTAAAATAAAAGCTACAAAAAAGAGTTCATTTTAAACTTTCATTTTTAATTTTAAAATCTTCACGTTTCTGAGGAGGTACCTACCTAAGTTATTATTTTACTTATTTAGGAATAAGGAACGTTTCTTTATAAAAGTTTATCGGTTGAAATAAAAAGAAAATATCAGTTTTGTTAGTTTTCGTATTTAGCATTCCATAACGTTTCTTAATGCAGTGGTTTTCAACCTTTTTGCTGGAGCGGAACCACAAGGAAACATTCCATTTCGCTGGAGCGGAACCACAAGGAAACATTCCATTTCGCTGGAGTGGAACCACAAGGAAACATTCCAGTGGCCCGAGGAACCCCTGCAATAAATTAATTGTCTTATGTAAAAAAAAAAAAAAGCTTTCAATTCTTAAAATAAAATAAAAATACTCATCTTCAGATTTATTTACAAAAAATTACAAAGACAAACTGTAAAAATATTGTGTACGTATGTAAATGCTGGTTGTGTTGAAAAGATTGATGTGGCTGCATGTTGAATAGCATTTAACAATTATACATTTTTGAATTAAGGAAAAACAATGGAAAACCGATTTTTGTTTCAACGATAAAATATATATTAAATTATATATATTATATTTTTATTATATATTATATTTTTTTGTAATGTGTGAAACAATAAGAAAGAAGAGGTAGTTTCCCTTTATCTGTTAGCTGAAAGATTAAATGTAATAAAACAAGTTTTCTGAATAAGAATGTTCAAAGTTCTGTATTAGATAGAATGATGTTTTCAGAAGAACATGTAGTAATTCAGTTGTGGATTATATATAACTAACAGAGCTGTTGCAACTTGGCTTGCTACATAGAACTGATGGTGAATGATATTTAACTTCTGTGTGTGTGTGTGTGTGTGTGCAGTGAGTAGAATGAATAGTCTGTGTAGACGCGTGTGAGTTGCTGAGTTCAACTGAGTTCTGTTTATACTGTCTATTTTTGGATCGAATCCTGGTTTATATTATTATTGGTAGGCTCCCAGGACAACGGCGGGAGAAATTTCGAGAGAACATAAAAAATATCTGATTGGATGAAAAATTACCCAATCGGTGATTTTATAACAAAAGCATGTTTGTGAATTAACAGTAGGAAAAATTCAGTGTGGTGAATGCGATCAGTAAATTGTCCTGTGATAGTTAGTATTTATTATTTGACCAATCACAGTTGAGAAAAATGTAGGCGTGGCAAACAGTAGTAATCACTACACGTACATATGCAATTTTAATCTTGCTTCTACGGTTATTACACATGTATTAAAAAACTCAAGTTTAAATGGATTACATTTATTTTCATTAAAAATTCAATGAGAAACTTGAGCCTGATGTTTCTTGCACAAATCTTTAATATTGGGTTGTTTCAATCATAGTACTTGTGTAACTTCTTGCGGAACCCCTGGGCTTTACTGGCGGAACGCTAGGGTTCCACGGAACCCTGGTTGAAAACCACTGCTTTAATGAATTATAATTCAAAAAATAACATCTCTAAGCCAGTGATACTCAAAATGTTGACCCGCGGACTGGTGCCGGTACGCAAACCATCATCTACCAGTACGCAGCCAGTGTCCAGGCCATGGAATCATTTGTAAAGAATATAAGGTTATATAATTTTTGTTTTTGTGTTAATAAACTGCTTATTTTTTTATTACTTTTTTAGATGTTTTGATATTGAACTATTTTTTGCAAAATAAATGGAAGATAAAAAAATAGTCAACTTTTATTATATTCATTATCGTTTCCGGTATAAATTAATATTACTACAAAATATTACAGGTACGTGACACATTGAGAGAAAAAAATGTCGGTCCGCCATATCAGATAGTTTGAGAAGCACTGGTCTAAGCGATACTAATTCAAAAGTAAATGAAAATGCTGTATTTACGAGATAACCTTTTAAATGCACTATTTATTCATGAGATAATAATCATTAATAATTAATTTATATATCATATCTCATAATAAAAATATTAGATAATTATTGTTAAAATTATAAAAAAATTAATAATTATAGAAAATTTAAATATGAAAAAATATATTTCTTTTATTTACTGTATTTTGCATGTTGTGGGCTTATGTCCGTTTTTTAACTTTCGATAACAACTTCATTCTATAACTTCAAAACCAAAAAAAAGATTTTTTTTTTAAAGAAAGCAAAGAATAGCAACCAAAAACAAAAAGCGATGCGGCCTAAAACATTATAAATTATAAATGCTATTTTCACCAAGTGCTTGTGCCGTCTAGGTTGCTTGTTGTATCAGATCAAAGAGCAAGGTAGACGATTGGTGATGCACAGAAGACTAATGTCCTGTTGTAAAAAAACAAACAAAACAAACCCGGATTTGGAAAAAAAGAATGTCCCCAGAATGTCAAAATCCGTGAAAATTTTTCATCCTTTAATTAGTCAGTTGTACTAAGTTTGGTTTGTTTTACAGCATATCAACCTCAACGAGTTATTTAATGCTGACAAGATTTTTATAATAGATTCGTATGAACAGAATGTGTCGTATGTTTGTAAAGAGAGTTTTTGTCGAGAGTTTGGTTTTATGTATTTTTAGGATATAAATTCCTGTATTCTACGACCAATAAGTGTTGAAAAACAAGAAAGAAACGCCTATAAATAAATCTTACTAAATTAAGCAGATACAAAAAACCTTTTACAATTCTGTACTATTGGGATTTTCCCAATTATATTTGGTAACAAAAACATTGTGACGCTGGCAAGAAGAAAGGAACACAAACACAGATGAAAATGCTTGAAAAAAACTTGTATTTGTAGGAAAAGAGAGGAAAGTTTCTTGCAAACAGTCGGGTTTGCGGAACTTATCTGAAAGATGCGTCCTTTTAACAGTTTTACATTTCCTGTGTCGGTTTGGCTGGGTTGAAGAAATAGAGCCTTGACTTCTGAGCTTCAGTTGCTGTCTAAATCCTCACACGTGTCCTGGTATTTAGATGACAGTGCGTGCAGACGGGGAACGTGTTGTCTCCGAAGGTCCTAACAAGCAAAAGAGGAAGAGAGTTCGTAAAAGCCGTTCTCGTGGGGGTTTGGTGAAAATCTAAAAAGGTAGCCTGTGATTGGTTGTTTTTCATCCAATCACAGGGCACCCAGTTAGCGACTCCGTAATAATTTCGATAGTACAAACACGGCTGCAAATTAAATAAGTGGTTTCTAGGACCTGATTGGATATGGCAAGTCACGAAATGTGCTCTCTTCGACGTCCGCATGATTGAACTCCAAATGACCAGGAAATAGGCCAGGTCTCAGGTTACCCATTACATTGCCGTGCAAAACTCAATGATTCGGAGCCGCCACATATTTCTGCTTCGTCTAATTTTAAACAAGGGTCGTTGTGCAATTTTCTTGATTTACAGAATTGTAGGTATTTTGGAACAGATAAAGCCATTTTCCGTAAACCATTTGTATATTTTATTGAGGCTTTGTTGGAGTTGTCTTTCTAATTGAAATCTTCGGTCTTCTAGAAAATTCTCTATGAATTGAGTCAGCCTTCCTTTTAGGCCCAGTTCACTCAGGTCTTTCAAGATACCAAATTTCCATATCGTGTCGTACGCCTTTTGTAAGTTGAAAAAGACTACTGTGAGATGTTCCTTTTTAACGAAAGCTTCCCTTACAAACGTTTCTAGACGTATCAAGTGGTCCATGGTGCTTTTTTTTCTAAAAGCACATTGGAAGTCATTGATTAAGCTTTTAGTTTCCAAGTACCAAGTCAACCATTGACCATTCTCTTCATAGTTTTACATAGGCAACTGGTTAATACTGTCGGTTTGTAGTTTTCAGTATCTACGTCATCCTTTCAAGGTTTTGGAATAGGGATGATGAATGACGGTCTCCACATTTCTGGGAATTTGCATTTGTCCATATGTTGTTATACATTTTTAATAACAGTTGCAATGATTTGTTGCATAACTGTTTTATGAATTCGTATTGGATATCATCTGGGCTCATAACTGTATTGGAGGCTTTTCTTTAAAGATTCATTTAGTTCCTCTAGAGTGAATGGTAGGTTATAGATCTCGGCATTATTTTATTTAAAGTTTTGTTTTTCCGTAGAATTGAGTCAGTTGTGTAGTTTTTCCAGCATTCTGTTTTGGTTTCTTTAATTATTTTTCCTGCTTTTGCTCGGAGCTGCTTAAATTGCAGCAAATTAAATGTTGTAGGTTGTTTTTTGAATTCCCTCAGAGCTGCTCTTCTTTATCCTGGTGGCTTTTTTTACATTTATCATTGAAAATTCGTTTTTTTTTGCTTTCCTGGCAGTTAGCCCATCGTACTTCGTAGAAATGGTAATATAAATAACAGTTCTTTAAGGGTACACAAATTAAATACAATTTGAAGAAGCAGAGATAGGTTGAAATCCACTATCAAAAGAAACGGTTGGTATAAATGTCACTTAAATGTCGGCCAAAGGGAACTGCTGATAAATTTTTAAAATATTTTATCAGAAAAGAGAATTATCAATAAAAATGTAATAAAACGGTTGAAATGTAGGCTTTATCTGTTGTTGTACAGGTAAAATTACTGAGATAGATTTTTTTTAAGCTTATCACCCCAAGCAAGGCTGGAAGCCACTAGCACGCAAGGGGTTACAGAAGGTTTGGAGGAAGAGCCGATAGGAGTGGTAAAGGAGAGGATGTGGAGAAAGATAGTGGATCGATCAAGGCAAGGGGGTTACAGAAGATTTGGAGCGAGAGCAGATAGGAATGAAAGGTGAAACGATGTGGAGAAGGGAAGTGGATAGATCAAAGCAACTGGAGATGTCGATTGACGTTACACTTAAATAGTTGGAGATTGTATTTGTCAGGGAAACAGGAATAAGGAAGGGAGTTCCACAGGCGAGACGTCCGCCATCTTAGGAACTTACGATACACAAGCAGCAAATTTCAAGGAATATAGAAAGTTTTCCTTCTACAAAGATGGTTGATATCTAGAAATATACAGTGACTAAATTTTATTTTTAATCATTTCACCCCATGCAAGGCAATAATGTCACGAGGACGCAGCGGTTAAAGGGAGTGAATGAGAATGAGAAGATATTAAAATTGATTTTGAAACCAAAGCATGTAGTCCATGATGACCGTTAATGGTTCCAAGAGAATTCTAAGGAAGTAGTAAAATCAACAAATAACATATTTAAAACTTATTTCTTTGCAAATTAATTCAGTTCTGCTTTTCTTTGTTTTTTTTGGGGGGGGGGGTTCGCAAATTCATTGCTCACTTATCCGCACCATACTCTAGTTTCATCTTCTTGAAAAGGAAAAGCGGCTAACTCCGTTGCTTTTTCTCACTTCTTTTATCAATCACCCGTAAACCCAAATTTGTTTTCACTCAGTTCTTCTACATTCACTACACTTGTACACAAAATCGGCACAGAAATTGTATACAGAACACATGCGCCTTCTTTGCTTACATTACTAAATAAATGCTCGTTCACAGTTTATCCTAAGAGATCAAAAAATGAGAGATCTTTAAAAATTATTATGAAAGATAGTTAAAGTTATCAATAAGTAATTTTTTATTATAAAAAAATTATTTCTGCAAAAGATCCAAGATTTTTAGGGCATGTGTTGCACACATGGGCCCTTTGCCACTGGTGGTAACCAGTTTTCAGTTGTCTTTTCCAAAAAGGAAAAAAAAGTCTTTTTCTTAATTTTCTTGACTTATGTATTGCATATTATTGCTGCTAGTGAGGAAGACTAGAGCTGAAGTTTCAAAGAGAATATTCTGAAGAACACTAAGATAACACTAAGATGACCTAAGTAGGCTACTTTTTATTTAATATGTACGAGGGTCATTCAATAAATAAGGTGAATTTTTCGGTATAAGGACTTCTAATACAGATAGAAGCTTACTTTTTTTTTCAACGTAGTCTCCCAGCACTGTCACACACTTTTCTCATCTGTGCACAAGCTTCCGTATTCCCTCAGCGTAAAAATCTTTGGACTGATGTCTCAGCCAGTCGCTCACAACACTTTTGACTTCATCATCACTTTTAAACTTCGTGCCTCTCGTGAACGCTTTCAAGGGACCAAACAGGTGAAAGTCTGAAGGGGAAAGGTCTGGGCTGTAAGGGGGATGAGGGAGCAGTTCCCAGCCCAACTCGTTGATGGACTGCACTGTTTGGGCTGCTGTGCTGTTTGTGCTCTGCAGTAAGCATCTTTGGCACCCACCGGCAGCTGACCTTGTGTGCTGTCCCAACAGATAAGCTCAAAGTCCTTGCAATGTCATCCACTGTCACCCTTCTGTCAGACTGAATGAGGCCATTGACTGATTAGATCACCTCAGGAGACCTCACTTCTGTAGGCCTCCCAGGCCTGTCTTCATCCTCAACACTGCTCTGTCCTTCTTTAAACAATTTAGCCCACTTGTAGACATGTTTTTGGCTGAAACATGTGGCACCATACACAGTTGACATTCTCCTATGAATTTTAACTGGTTTGCACCCTTCAGAAACCAAAAACTTGATAACTGAACGCTGTTCAATCCTGGAACATGCTTCTTGGTCGGCCATCTTTGTTAATCGACAAAACTCTCAAAGTTTTTTTTTAATCTGCAAAAGAAATTAAATCCATGTGAAAAAGAAGTAAAACAACAACAAAAAATTTTTAAAAAGTAAGCTTCTATCTGTATTAGAAGTCCTTATACCGAAAAATTCACCTTATTTATTGAATGACCCTCGTATATATCAAATACTGTCTGGATAGAGCACAGATGTTGTTCAGGATTACTTTCATCTCTGATGAAGAGTTGCTATCAGCAGTGCCGGAAATAAATGAGAAGATTAAGAGAGATTAGAAAACAGAAAAATAATTATAGATAACAAAAAGAAAAGAGATTAGCTTCTTGGGAATAAGCGCAGACACTTAAAAGTTAACAGGATTTCAAGCTTTCTTTTTTAAGATATTTGTTGTTTACTCTTAATTATCAGTTTTAGTAAATAAAGATTAAAATACTTGCAAAGATAATAAGAAACAATAAGAATCATTTTAACCAGAAAATCAGGTTACAATTTTGCTTGTTCTTTTGTTCTTTAGTTTTAAAACAAAAGATGGGAGAAAACACATATATCAGAGGCAATGTTTAGTTTTAGTGAAAGAAAGAATGAAAGAAAGAAAGAATGGGAATATAGAGGAGGCAATAAAGCTCTGATGCATTTAACGTCTGCTTCAATGAAATGAAAAACTTGATTAATTTTGTATCTCTTAATTTGTACCCTCTTACTTTTAAAAAAAATAATGACCTGAATTTATACTTATGGCTGCTGCTGTAATATTTTGTTAAAGTTTTTAAGCTCAAATATTTAACGAGGCAATAGTGAAATTTCCACAGGTATTTTATTGCGGTGTAACTTGCAATCAGAATCCATCTTGCACATTTATAAATCTACCATTCATCTATGCATCAAATTCTGCTGCCATATCTGGTCTGGCTTATTTTTATATAAATCTTTTTGTCAAAAAATTAAGATAGAAAATCATGAAATTTTCGCAGGCATTACTAATATAAAATAATATCTTCCATTAAAAATGATAGAAATGTGAATAAAATCCTTCAATTAAAATTCCAAACTTTATTTTTATATCTCCCTTGCTCCCCGACCAAGAAAAATTGGTTTAATAATATTGTTTAAAATTTCTTTGAGAAAATATTGCCAATTATTATCACTTTCTCAGCTCATATTTTTTAATCTTAATTTCAGTTGCTTTTTATCACAACTTCTAGCTCAAACATTTTCTGGTGATCAATATGAATCGACAACCATGGTGGATGGGGGATTCTTCCTTAGGCTAAACTGCACTGCTTCCTGACAACAATACAATAACAGTCTGGAAATCCTGATAAAAATCAACTGAAATTAAGATGAAAGAAAAACTAGTAAATAAACTGATCCTATATAGATAAATAACCTTTTCTGTCTGCCATCAGCATGTCTGATGCTAACAACCAGGAAAGCAACTTTTTGCACCTTGTTGAGCTCAAGTTTCCCACTGACATGAAGTGGAGTGATTATATTGAATCAGTTGCTAGGTCTACTGCTAGGAAAGTTTGTTCACTGTGTTGTGCTAGACAATTTTTCTCATCAGAATCCAGCTTGCACATTTATAGATCTACCATTCATCTATGCATCAAATACTGCTGCCATATCTGATCTGGCTTATTTTTATATAAATCTTTTAATCATAAATATATTGCCAATCTAGTAGCTATTTCAACAGTAAAATGATGGGACCTAATTGCCAATCTAGTAGCATTCTTAAATTCATGCAGTCAGTGCACCAAGAAGAAAAGCTCATCAGAAGAACTGTCATGAAAATACTTATAGAAAAGACAGAGGGAAGCCACATGACAGTGAGAAAGTAACTGATGTCAAGATGCCAGGTTAGGATAGATTACATTGCAGACCCTTCTTTTGAATTTTGTCAAGAATCTCAAGATATACATTATTCTTATAGATACAAATATTTAAGTAAATGTTTTGTTTATAATAATATTTAGACCGCGGTAAATGTTGTTAATACTGTTTGTTATAAACAGAGCATTTACTTAAATATTTGCATCTATAAAAATAATGTATAAACAGAAAATATATTAAAATAACTGTCAAACTTAGCCCATTTCATAATATGTAATGTCATTTGTTTATATTAAGATATGCCTCAAGTAGATATTTGAGAAAAATCATGGTAAATTTGTTGTTTAAAAACAGTAATTTGACTTTGCTAACCAGATGCTTCCTCTGTAGCTAAATGGTATAGCATGTCAGGCTATATATATATATATATATATATATATATGCACACACACAACCAAATTTGATTAAAAAGAACCGACAAGTTATGTGTGTTTCATTTTTTATTGTATTTTTCCTATTTTCAGATAAGGTGTTGGGTATGGAACTTAAAGTTGTGAATATCGGAGTATTTAAACGTGTTCCGTAGAACATTGTATAAAATAAACAATATATAGGAAGAACTTGAAGTTTTCTTTAACTGTCTGTCGATTCGGATAACCAGGGCTGGTGCGTACTACTTCCGACCCCTGATTGGGGGCTTTGTGCTATCTTATTATTATGACCAAGTAATTGGTTAAGGAATAACTGTAGTGAAAGAGATAATCATCTACCTCGAAAAAGAGTTTGTGTTTTGTGTGCGATCTGCCGAAAAAAAATTACCAAAAAGTAGTTAGCAAAAATCTACTTTAAGGACCAGAATCTATGCTAATGTTCTTCCCTCCCCTGTGTGTGTGTGTGTGTAGGACAATGATTTATATAAAATAATCTGTGTGACATTCGAAGCTGCTTAGCTTTGTAAATAGAAATAAATTTTAATTTTTCTTTCAGATGAAATTTTGAATATCTTTTTTTTTGTTATTTAATTATCGGGAAATTCAAGTATGTCATCATCTCAAACTGTTTATTCTGTTAATTTGCTTCCAAATTAAATCTGGTTAATTCCGTTAATTAGTCTGAAGAAATACAATCATGTTAATTCTGTCTAATTGCCTTTTTATTTACTTATTTCAATGATTACTCTGTTCTCTAAAGCAAACAAAATAAGCGGAGTGACTGTTGAAAAAAAAAAAAAAAAAAGAAAATGAAAGAAAAAAATAGAAGTAAAAGAAAGGAAAATGTGTTTGCTAAATACAATCCTGACACCAAATATTTTTGCAGTAAATACGTCTGAGACAGAAATCTGAAAGCTTCATTAGCATTGTGATCATTATCCCAATGTTATCTAAATGGGTGGGGGTCTGGCGTTTTTGCTTCTTTCTCTTTCACCCGTGTTTGTTGTGTCTCACTTTATATTTAAGCTGTGATGAAGATATGAAAACAGTTTTGTTAGTCAGGCAGGATGGAAATAATCTCTTTCGACAGTTCCTACACCCCCAAAAACTGGTGCCAAAAACCCAACAATTCAATTTTGGATCAACTTTAAACAGCTTCCCAGAATATTGATGTTAAAATCCAATTATTCAATTCTGGATCAGGCCTACCCACTGAAAATTGATGCCAAAGCCTGTTCAATTTGGGGTCAACACTGACAGCACCTATCTCACACTGAAAAGTGGTACTGAAGTCCACTTATCCCTTTTCGTATAAACTTTGACAACTCCCACCAAAAAATTATTGCTAAAGTTCAATTATTCATTTTTGGACAAACAGCTCCCTAAAATTGGTGATAAAGTCTAATCACTTATTTTTTGGATTAATCACAAAGATGGCTGAAACTGTTAAAAACCTTATTTTTGAGCTTATCATTTGATAATATCTAGATTTATGCTTTTATTTTTATTTATTTTTTTAGAACTGACAACAAAAATGTTAAACACTATTTATATCTTATCAACATTTGCTTTTTCTACCTACATTTACATACGTTACAATTAAACTAAATGCAACAGACTATTAAAGTAGGAAAATTTTTTGCAAATTTTGACATCATTCGGGGAGGGGGGGGCAAATCCGTGAATTTATTTTGTTAAAATTTATTTATGCTAAGTCTCAAAGAAACATATAAGGTATTATGATTATTTACATTATTCGACTGTTATCCTCATCATCATTACCATATTCACAACATTATGGCTGGTGTATGCTACAGCCTTCTTCAGGTGATTGTAATTTCAAACCAAACCTTTTATTTTGTCCACCGGAGTAAATTATTCTATTTCCACATGCCATGCCTCTTTTTTCTGATCCCTAATGTTGAACATGTTAAAATTAAAATTTTTAACAAGAAAAATCTCAAAAATTGCCACAAAACGTTGATTTAAGATGGAAAGATCTATTATGGCATGTCTCTAATTTTTATCTGGATACATTATACTTATTTTTCAATATTTCTAGTTGAATTGTTCACCTACATTGCATATGACCCATTATTGTACATAATTAGGTTACAATAAAATTTATATTTCATATGAATGCTACCTTGTGAAAATTGTGATGTAGTGGTTAGGGTTAGCTGTCAGATTTGTGGGGTGAGACCCTTACACCAGATATATATATATATATATATATATATATATATATATATATAAGATTGATGCAATGGAAGAAAATAAGAAATAAAATGGTTAATATGTTATTATTTATTTACCAAAATTAAACAAAGATGCCAGTTCTTGCTGAGAATAAAAAAACTCAAAACCTGGTATTGTACACTTTAGCTGAAATGATTTCAATTATAGTTGTAACTATCTCTCAGTCTCTAGCATTCATTGCAACAAAGTTTATCCCCCTCCCCCATGCAGAATTCTTTCAGCTATGTAATGCTCAATGGCGTTTAGGGTCTTGCATTTACAGGCCATTTCAAATCATCCCAGAGCATCTTTTATAGGATTAAGGACTTCCTATCAGTTAGCCATTTCAGAACTTACATCTTTTGAGCTTTTTCTTAGTGGATATGCTGTAATATTTTGGGTCATTATCATCTCAAGGATCTTGATAAAATCCAAAGGAGGATCTGTAATGTAATCGATCCTGACTTTAGTCACTTTCTCATCAATGTGGCGTGGCTTGCCTCTGTATTTTCCACAAATATTTTCATGGCAACAGCTCTGACAAGCTTTTATCTCTGGTGTTTCTACTACATGAATTTAAGCAAGGTATTAGATTGGCATCTTGGTCCCACCTGTTTACTGTTGAAATAGTTAAATGCAACTGCCACTTCTACTCCAACAGTCTCTTTTCTTGCACTTCCCACCTGTGGAACTCCCTTTCATTCACTTGTTTCCCTGATAATTAAAATCTTCAAAGATTTAAATGCAATATCAATTCTATCTTCTTGAACCCCTTTCATCTTTTATCTGTTCCTCAATCTTCCCTATAAACAATCTTTTCTTTCCTTGTAACTACCTGTGTACTTGTGGCATTTCCACCTTGCTTCGGGTGAAATGTTTTAAAAAAATAACAGAAGGATAAGGTGAAAGTTATGAAATAACAGTGAAGTAATGGATTGTGGTTTGAACTGAGCATCTCTTCTACCCCCAGCTATGGGTAAATAGCAGAACAGTGGGTTCTATAGCTGTTATGGGAACTTACCTATAATGATAATGGACACTTCCTGACTCTATAAATACTGCGCCTCTCTGAGAGAGAGGAGAGGAGAGGAATGAGTTGAGACCTAACGAGTCAAGACATATTAGTTCACTCTAAACCAGACTGATAGTTAATACCAACACCTTCAACTTCTTGTATTATATTTCTGTTGTAATATATCTTTGTTATTTACTACTCTTGTGTTCGTGTTGTTCTTTCTTGGGTCTACCTTGGACCATAACCATGGTGCGAAGATATTGGACCATAACAATAGCCTTGCGTGGCAATTGGTCTAGGAGATGGAAAACTCTGAATTCAAACCAGCCTGAAGAGGGTTGGGCTCTGTCAGGCTTCTATTGTGGCTGCAGTACATGTGGTGCCCCTACAACCTATGAGTTATGGGACTCGTGATTGTGAGAAGGTGAAAGTTAAATTTCCGGAGGTCAAAGGTAAAAGTCCTATCATCTATGAGATATAGAGAGACTGAGAAAGAGGTGAAGTGAAAGAAACGATCATACACAGATGTCCTCAAGGACACATGGCTCAGTGGATAAAGGTGTTGGTTAGATCCAGTGACTAGACACAAAGAGTTGTGAGTTCAATACCAAGATACAGCAGTGGTGAACCAAAAAACCTGTAGAGTTGAGTTAAAGGGAAATAACATCCAGGGACATCCGGAAGAGGCATGACATGTGAAAATAGAATAATTTACTCCGGTGGACAAAATAAAAGGTTTGGTTTGAAATTCCAATCACCTGAAGAAGGCTGTAGCATACATCAGCCGAAATGTTGTGAATATGGTAATGATGAGGAGGATAACAGTCAAATAATGTAAATAATCATAATACCTTATCTCAGAGATATAGAGAGCTATAGAATGATAAGACTTTAGAAGTAACTGGAAACCCAATACCTAAACAGGAAACAAGAGATAAACATCTACTTCTTTTCAAAAGACAAGGAAAGAGGGTGATAGGCAAACCTATCAATTGAACTTGCTTACAACATGTTCACACTTGTTTTAAATGTGTTTTACTTATAAATTCTTTTCTGAACAGTGAAATGACTTATTTTTAATTGCTTGGAGATTATTTTAAATCCCACCCCCCACGTCTCATATACCCCTACTATCTTCTTTCTGAAGGTATCAGAGAGATCCTTTGATCTCACCATAGTGATACTACTCTCAACAATCAAGAGATAACCAAACTAAACGTCTGGGTTTTAAATAAGACAGGCGCTGCCAAAATCCTCTCTGATAATTTTGATCGATTTGTTTGTTTAATGGCATATAAACTCCTTATGGGTCGTTTAATGCTGAAATTAATTTTTCTTGAGATATGATATATATTATTCTGCTTTCACAATTGAATACATGGTAGATGATACTCAGCTTTTGTGCATATACATGTTTATGTGAATATGATTACTAGAGGTAATGATATGTGTGTTTTATGTTGTAGTTTTGTTGAAGTTATATTTTAGAATACAAAAATTTAAGAAATTGTAGGATATTATATGGTTTATGGTCATGAGAGTTATTTCATGTTGGCTAGTTGTTTAGTTGACTGATTTTGTTTAGTGGCATATCAACACCTCTATGGGTTATTTAATGCTGACATCTAATGCTGCAATCTAAATATTTTGAATAATTTTATGGCTTCAACTAAATATATTTTGAACAATTATATGCCTTCAACTACAGATAAATGTATCGTTGGCAATTTCTTTATATAAAAATTTATTACTGGTATTTTTACTATAAAAATGTATTTTTATAGTTTCATAATGCTTTGTTTGAGGGAGTTCACTATTTGCCCATAGCTGGGACCCTAGTACGTGCTATCACCCCAAGTTAGGGTAGACCTGGCAACAACAGCAATTAAGAGATGGCACCATGCTCCTCAAAACATCCAATCTCCTGATCAGAGGTCTTGCTGCCAGATATAGTATCATTATACCTGATAATATTTTAATTATTTGATGGTTTGTAAATGGTTCTAATTTAAATTAAGACACCTCCACATGCATTATGTGCTTAACTTTTTCCTCTCATTAAAATTAAATTTCTGTATATGAAATAAATAATTTAAAAAAATATTTTATCAGTTATATTTATTTTATTATTGTTATGATAGGTATTCTCTTTGACAGATGTAGTCTTGTCAAGAGAAGATAACTCTTGTAGGTATAGTGATACTGCCACTTATATAGTACCTTATTTACATAACACTACACCTCCCTGAACTTAAGAGGCTTTATACCTTTAGTTGATCTTTGACTTCTATGAATAATACTGGGCGACATAATCCAACTCTCAGAGTGAGTCTCTTTATTTCTTTTTATGCATGATCTATGTCTTATTCTCCTCATTTGAATCAGCATGATATCTCAAGTCACTCATCCCCAGATTGTTCCTCACTACTACTAGATACACTCCCTCTCTTGTTCATTTTCATATCTTTGGTGGTCTTCCTGATCACTCTAAATATTGAATTCATTCATCCTTTCTTGTGTTGTCTGTTCTTCTGCTTCCTCTTCCTTTTCCATAACTTCATGCTCTCTTGTGATTCTAAATTGGTCTTTGTGTGTCAGTATGCCCTGTCCCTTCTTTGTTAAATCCCTTTTGCAATACAAAATTTGCCTATCAGGACTTGAATCCTTGTCCTTTCTATACTACACACTTTCATTCATTGCAAATGACATGGTAATTGTTTGTCTTCCCAATGTGGAAGGGCTTTGTCTTGTCTGCATAGTCTGGGTAAAAGTCTATATCAAAATCCACTGAAGAGAATGCTTTTAGTCCCATTTTTACTGTTTGAACCATTCTCTCTGCAATTCCATTTGACTGTGGGTAGTAAGGTGGTGTTTTCTATGAAATACAGCCAATACATTTTAACCATGCATATAAACTTTCACAAAACTCAGGTGCATTGTCAGAGACCAAGTTTTTTGGAACTCCATTTCTAAAAAAAAAAAAAAAACTGTCCCCAATACCCGCTTCACAGTAGTGGCTTTTCTATCTGTGACTTGTATTCAGGCTGGCCTGAAGTTAAGTCGATTAATATTAGAAATAGTCCTATACTTTTGATGTAGGCATGATCCATACGTACTTGGGTTCACGGTTCTATTTCCTTTGGCTAAGAATGAATTTTAGTTTGCCTAAATTTCTTTATTTCTGAACACTTTGGACATTTTTAACATACCCTTCCACATCTCTTGACTAGCCTGGCCACCATGTTTTCAACTTTAACCTCATTTGCAAAGCTAATATACCTCCATGTATATTATCATGCATGGCTTTAATTACTTCTTTTCTCAGAGATTGTGGAGGTACTATGACATCTCCATTACATATAATTCCTTTTTCTATTGTTAATTTGTGTCTTGACTCTTTATACAGCCTTTCAGCCATAGAGCAATTACTCATTTATTTCTTTATTCTATCCAGAAATCTATTCACTACTGGATCCTGCCTCGTTCCCGACCTAAGCTAATTTAAGGGTAATATGTCCGTTTCTATTAAGTGCAAAATCCAATCCTCACAATTTTCACTTGTTTCAACATTTTTACTCTCAAAATTTAATCAAGATAATGCATCCACATGAAAAATAGTATTTCCTTTAATATATACAATGTCAACGTCAAATGCCATAAGCTTAATCACCCATCTTAATATCCTGGCAGATGTAACCTTTGGCAACTCTCTTCTGGGGCTAAATATATATATATATTCCAAAGGCTTATGATCAGATTTTAATAGAAATTTCCTTCCCAGAAAAAGAATTCTAGCTCTTTCCATGCTCCACACAATAGCCAATATCTCCTTCTCAATATTTGAATAATTTGTCTTCACCAATGTTACTTTTCTGGATAAGTACATTACAGGGTGATCCTCCTGCAACAATATTGTGACTATAGCATCAGTAGTTAATGTCAATTCTTTCACTGGGTTGAAAATTTTAACAACTGGTTTGTTTATGAGTGCCTTTTTTTAATTTCTCAAAAGCAACCTCCTATCTTTTTGTCCATTGAAACTTGGTATTCTTCTTTATTTCATTAAAAGGTTCCACAAGGTCACTATATCTGGGCAGATATCTGTTACAGAAATTGGTTAATTCTAAAAAAGATTCTCTTTCTTTATTTCTGGGTGCAGCTATCAATATCTTAATAATGAGTCAATCAACAAGCAATATACTGTCTTTAGATATTTGATATCCTAAGTAGAAAACTTTTTCAAAACTGGCTTCATTTTACTTTTGAGCTCTTCTTTACTGCGCACATCAAGACCAACGTTGTCCTGATATACAATTATATTTTTAATCCCCTCTAAAACTTTTTCAACGGTTTTTGGAAAATGTGACTTGATATTTTTTACTCCAAACGACAGACAAGTCCATCTTATTAATCCAATAGGGGTGTTCATTGTGGTGGTTTCTTGAAACTTGCTGTCAATTTTTATCTGATTATATGCTGACTTAAGGTTAACTTTAGCAAAGTATTTCATACCAGCTAACTCATGGCACACTGTTTCAGTGTTTGGCAATGGGAATGAATCCGAACAGATCTGGTGATTCACACCCACATTGTAATCACCATAAATTCTTAAATCTCCATTGGGGTTGTCTCATGAATTTAAACATCCTACAAGGCTGGCATCCCATTCCCACCCCTTCACCGTTGAAACTGTTAGATGTAGACGTCTCTTCTACTCCAATAGCTTCATGTCTCGCACATCTCGCCTGTGGAACTCCCTTCCTTATTCCTGTTTCCCTGACAAACACAATCTCCAACTATTTAAATGTAACGACAATCGACATCTCCAGTTGCTGTGATCTATCCACTTCCCTTCTCCACATCCTTTCACTCCTATCTGCTCTCGCTCCAAATCTTCTGTAACCCCCTTGCCTTGATCGATCCACTATCTTTCTCCACATCCTCTCCTTTACCACTCCTATCTGCTCTTCCTCCAAACCTTCTGTAACCTCTTGCGTGCTAGTGGCCTCCAGCCTTGCTTGGGGTGATAAGCTTAAAAAAAAAAAAAAATATTGATTTTCTAAGCATAGCTTAGATGTGGCACAAGGCCAAAATTATGGGACACCCGGTGAGGATCAAACTCACTTCTCAGTCGTAATTGTTTTAGTCAGACAAGCTTGCTAACCATTACACCACGCCGAGGTGCCCATATTGGGTTTGTATATTGCCACAATAAGTGAAGCCCAATTGCTACCACTCTAGCTGACTTTTTCTAATATTCCTTGTTCCACCATTTTGTTCAGCTTAGCAACCACCAAGGGTAGCATGTGAACAGGAACTTTTTCGGCTTGAAAATATATGGGTTGACTGCTTTCTTTAAGCCAAATATTTGCCTTTTATCCCCTTAATAATCCAATATCCAGTTCTACCGACTTCATGGGATTTACCAGCTTTGATGTATCCACTCTTAATCCATCAATTCTTAAAAGACCGTGGTTTTTGATCTGTTTCATCTTTTCTATGATGAGTATTATCTCAAATCTATTTTTTGTCTGAAATGTGCCTTTAAAGCATCCTAAAATTTTGATGATTGACCCATCAAACTGTTTCAACTGGATATTAATTTTTTTTTTTTTTTTTGGTCTACCCATTCTTCCCCAAAATTTCCTCAGTATCAATGTAACTTCACTTCCAGTATCCACCCGTATGAGTAAAGTTACTCCATTTAACTTCACTATTTCCCTACTTTTATCCTGTGCTTTTATCTCAAATACTTCCATACTTTTAATCGGAGGATCTATATTTTCCACTCACTTTTCATATGCGCATACCATCTGGAAATTATTTATCTTTCCACACTTAAAACACCATTTCCCAAATGTTGGAAACTTATTTTTGTTCTTTTCATGTTCCTTATTGCAATATCTGCATAAATGTAAGCTTTTAGTAGCAATGTAAGTCTCCATGCTGCTTTCAGAGATATTAACTCAAATTCCAATTGTTGTAATAATTCCACACCTGCTTCCAGATTTATATTATGAGCTTGAAGCTACTCTAGAAATTTACATTTGTGTGTGATGTCAAACATTCCTTCAGTCTTAGTAAAATTAGCTCGACTTCGATACATTTGTTCGGGACCCATTCTTTCAAACTCACAATATCTCAAATCTTCTGTCAATTGCTGTACATATTGCATAATAGTTTCATCCAGTCTGTCTACTTTTGAGAAATTTAGTTCTTTCTGCAATGACCAATCGTTTTTTTGGTCATATATTTGCTTTTATGATCACAGCAATCTCTTCATAAGCTAAATCTTTCAACACTTTGGGATAGACCATGATGGAGATTTTTTTATGGCCTCACACCCTGTTGAAGTCAAAAACAAATCCATAACTTCATTTTCTCCTCCACTAGCTCTGGTGTCCTTAACTCTTGCCACCGATGTGAAATACCTAAGCCAGGTTTCAATATATTCAGGAGTCTATCATGGTTAAGTAACCAATCAGCGACAACCATATTGTTAGGTATTCTGACAGATGTAGTCTCGTAGTTTCGTCAAGAGAAGATAACTCTCCTGTAGTTATAGTGATATTGTCTTTTTTACAGTACCTCACTACAATTTTATTACCCCTATTTTTAGATAATGCTAAAATGAGCATCAAATGTCAATATCTTTAAATATGTTGAAAAAGAAAAATGTTTTCATAGCATATCCCAACCTTTTCACATCAGGGTTTATAATTGGTATATACCACATATGGTTGCAAGAGAACAAACGAAAACAAAAAAAGTACTGCTGTTGGAAAGAAAAGGTGACAATATATGTTAAAGTAAAAATATGACAATATATGTTAAAGTAAAATTAACTGTATTATTAGGTATCACAGATGAAAATTTCAAACAGGTACTAGGTGTTATCTGATTGCATCTTCTTAATCTACATGATTAAAGAAACTTAGTATTTAGTTCATCAAAATCTCAAACTTGAATTTTGCCAGATTTATTTTTTATTTTTACACATGTGCAGGACCATATTTGGACCCCAATATTTTAAAAATCCGTCTTATGTATGCGACTCCCGGTGCGCTGGTAGAAGTGAACGGGGTAAGATCGGAACCTTTCGTATTGTCTCGATCTATTCGTCAGGGTTGTCCGCTTTCGCCTATGCTTTACGTTCTTGCGTTGGAACCTTTCCTTCGCAAGTTTAAGGCGAATCCGGTCCTACGCGGAATCTCTTTACCTGGTGCTACCACCTCGGCCAGGTATTCTGCCTATGCTGACGACGTTTCGGTTCTTGTGTCGAGCAGAGCCGAGATTAACGAAGTCAGCAAAGAAATCAGTGGTTATGAGATGGTAACAGGGGCCAAGATCAACCGCGATAAGTCTGTTGGCTTGCGGTTGGGTGCGTGGAAGAGAGTTTCTCTTCCCGGACCTTTCCACTGGACGGATGGGCCGATCAAGATACTCGGCGTCTGGTTCGGTCCTGATATCCAGTTGGATATGAATTGGTCGGAGGTACAAGAGTAGGCCAGATCGCAATTAATTTGTGATCTCGGAGGAATCTTTCCTTGAAGGGGAGGGCGGTGGTATGTGTTTCACATATCTACCCGATTCTCCTTTACCGACTCTCGGTACTTCCGTCTACCACACTACTTTCATTAGTACAGCTCTTGTTCTCTTCCTTGTGGAGAGGCAAAGCTCCTAGGGTATGTCGGAAGATCTGTTGCCTTTATCCATCTGAAGGCGGTCTAGGTATGCCTAGCATTGAGATTCGTCTCGATATGCTTCGCATCGGGTTCCTCGATCGTTGTGTCGCGATTCGGATGACGGGGGCGCCTTCTGGAAGGAAGACGCCCGTAGATCTTTCCCATTCTTGAGAAGTATGCTCTCGTGCGAGGAGGAGGCTGGCCGTTTGCCTCGTGCCTCGTGCTCCTTCTACCGTGAATGTCGTCTGGCTCTGAAACATCTCTTACGGGCGACGGATGGCCTCCTCAACGTCCAGGCGTTGTCTCGTAGGGCATTATATCAAGTGGTAGTCAGGGGGTACGTTCATGATGATTTGATAGACGAGCTCTGTCTTACGAAGCAGGAGGCTCGCTCAATCTGGCCTTGGGCTCCCGGGTTGAAATGTCTTAATAACGATGAGGCATCCCTCACCTGGCTGGTGATAAGTGGGGCCCTCTGGGTCGCCAAAAGACTGCGCAGCGGGTTTGGAGAAATATCCAAACTGCCGACGCTGTGATGGGGAAGTCGAGACCCTTGGTCACGTCTTCTTTCATTGCAAGTTGGTAGCACCATTGTGTAAGTTTGTTGAAGGCCTCATGGTTCGCATGTTGTAGGGAAAGTTTTTGTCCTTGAGGCCGCTTCTTTGTAGCAATGTGGCCCCGCCGTTAACGAAGTCTGAACTTTATGCGTTCCACTGCTTGCTAGGAGTTATGAGAGTCGTGATTTGGGCGACACGTCAGAAGGGATTCTATGGAGGTGAGAAGTTCACCTCTTCCCAACTGATCTTGTACTTTAAGCATCAGCTTAAAGTCAAGATTAGGACGGAAAGGCGGCGACTCTTCATCAGAATTCGGCAAAAGGTGGGTAAATCTTGCGCGAATGCGTAGAGTGAGATGAGCTGACCTAGAGTGGCACTTTGATGTCGGTTAGGTACAGGATTTTGTCCCTCATGGGTTGAACAGAGGCAACCCGTCCCGATATTAGGCTAGTTTAGGTTTATTTTGAATCTTTTAGTTTCTGGTTAACTTAGCTAGGTTATGTATGCTCATTGGCCCTCCTTTTATTTCTGTCCTTATTTTTCTTTAGCTTAATTCCCCATCCCCTCCCTCGTTAGGTGGCCAGTGACGTCAGTTCTCTGGTAGTTGCGGGATGACTTTCGTTTCGTGTGTGTGTTTTTTCTTGTTTGTTATTGTGTCTAAATGAGTGTGTTTGTGCGAGTGATTTTGGACGGATGACTTATATTTTTATAATCTCGCAATTTTTTCGTCCAGTTAACTGATGTTTCTGCCACATTTAGCTATTGTGGGGGATTTTATTACTAACCTTATTTTGTTTTGTTTTTCTTGTAAATAGTATTTAATTCATATTGTAAATACTCATTGGGGTTTTTAAATTGTTTTTTCCCTCCCCCCCACATACTTTGAAATGTACATACGGGGACTAGTTAGAATTTCATAGAGAATTTGAGGAATTATGGTGGATGTAGTAAGAAAGGTATGAAAGAATGTGTTTTGGTGCTAGGACTATTGTTGGTATGTGTAGGTCAGTGTTTGTGACTAGCTAAGTTTTAATTTAAGACAGATGATGACCGTCCTTCCCCAACCCCCTTTTTGGCCTTGTGCCACATTGTATATTTTTATATACGAATAAATATTGGATTATTGTAAGAATCTCCTGTCGAACTCTCTGCTTTGGCAGAGAGGAACTCGGACGAGGCTTTGCCGCAGAGCAAAGTTTCGTCCGGGGAGGTAGACAGTCCCTGAACGCGTTTATACGGGTTCTAATGGGCATATTTTTTGGCCGAGCCTACGGGCTCGGAGAACCCACATTAAACCGGCCTTGTGCCACATACTACCCATGTGGGGGGTGTTAAATATCGAATATCGGATTATTGTAAGAATCTCCTGTCGAACTCTCTGCTTTAGAGAGGAACTCGTACGAGGCTGGGCCGCAGGGCAAAGTTTCGTCCGGGGAGGTGGACAGTCCCTGAACCCGTTTATACGGGTTCTAATGGGCATATTTTTGGCCGAACTACGGGCTCGGAGAACCCACATTAAACCGGCCTTGTGCCACATAAGACCCATGTTGGGGGGGTTGTTAACTATCTGATTATTGTAAGAACATTGGAATAGTGATACTTGTCGAGACAACAATTCACTAACCAAATCTGAGTCATTACTAATACTTCTTTGTATATATTTCTGTTTGTAATATATCTGTTATTCCATACCTGTGTTCGAGTTATTCTTCATTGGTTCTACCTTGGACCATCACCGTGGTACAAGGAACTTGGACAATAACAATTATGTACATACAGACTGTTGTCCTCATCTTTGTTGTTATTCATTGCTTTTTTTTCTTTTGTTACTCATTCCTTGGACTTTTACTTCATAGAAAAAAAAATTATTTCGTTTAGTGCTTTTTTTTTCTTTCAAATTGCTTTTCTTTCTTTGAACATTTCGGCCGTTGTGTCATGTGCCCTTCTTCAGGTGCTTCTTGATCCAGGTAACCTTTAGGGAATTACAAACTGAACCCTTTTAGTTTTCAGGGGTAGATTGTTCTTGGTTTATTCTCCATACCCATGAATATTTTATCATTTCACCCCAAGTAAGGCTATAATAACACCAAGTTATTGGGAGTGAAAGAGAATGAAAAGACTTTAATGAAGAGAAAGGAGAATAAAAAAAACAGGATTATCTTAAATCTTATTAATCTGACAAAACTCTTGTGGTCTATCATTAAAAGATTTACTGAGAATGGTTAACAGTATTCAAGCAAAGAAGAACTCTGAAGAACAATAAAAATGAACACTATTTACATTATTCGGACTATTGTCATCTTTGTCGCCATATTTATTACAATGTTTCGACCATTGTATGCTCCGGCCTTCTTCAGGTGGTTGGAATTTCAAACTGAACCCTTTATTTCACTCACTGGGGTAGTTCCATATTTAATCGATGTAAGTTGTCAGTTATCTCCTGTTAATTCCCCTCTCCAAGTTCTCCACTGCCTTAACCGGATATTGAATTCACTCTTTTGGTCTCATCACTGGATCTAACTAACGCCTTTATCCACTGTGCCATGTGTCCTTGAGGACATCTGTGTGTGAATATAAACAGATAATAAAAATGAAATTCAAGTAATGTTGGAAAAACTAGAAAATTTAAGAAAATCCATGGTTAAAAGACAGATGAAGGTTATACAATGTCAAGAAGTCCATATTAATGTGTAAACTATTAAAATATTTATTTATTCAGGTGTATGGGATCTCGTGTTAATATTTTTCTATGAAATAAAAATTTATTTACATTTTTCACAAACTATTGTCCTCACCTTTGTTATTATCACAATGTTTTGGTCCTCGTGCCCTCTGGCTTGTTTATCCTAGTCATCTTTAATTTTCAATGGTAGATTCTTCTCGTTTTGTTGTCCATACACAGGAATATCTTTTTTATCTCCCCCCCCCCCAAGCAAAGCGATAATGCCACTAAGCTTCAAAGGGTTACTGAGAGTGAAAAAGAATGAGAAAACAGTGTGGAGAAAGGACAATAAAAGAACAGATTTCAGAGAGATAGAAGATAGCAATTAAGGCTGCATTTAAAATTTTGAAGATTTTAGGTGACAAGGAAGCAAGAAACTGGAGAGTTCCACAGACGAGAAGTGCGAGAAAAGAAACTATTAGAATAGAACTTACGGTTAAAATTATTTCAACAATAAAGCGACGAGACCTAATTGCCAATCTAGTAGTACGTTTAAATTCATTTGGTCGAGATACATGAGAACTGTCATGGACATATTTAAAGAAAAGACAGAAAAGCCACGTCACGTCGGTTAGAAAGTGACTGAAGATGCCAGATTAGCACTGATAACACTACAGACCCCACTTTGGATTTTGTTGAAAATGTCAACGTATATAGCAGGAGCACCACACCAGATATGGCAGCAATATTCAATGCACGTACGAATGGTAGATTTATAAATGGGCAAGAAGGATTTTTGGCGGGGGCGGGAAGTGGGAGAAGAGAGAACGTCACCTCACTTATCCCGATTATAGAATAAGAGGCATACAAAACAGACTCGAAACTTTGATGTGAAATTTGTAAGGAACAAACATTACAGACAGTGAATAGATTGTTCGTTACTGTCGAACTCTGCCTTGAGCAGAGAGGAACCTGGACGAGGCTTTGCCGAAGGGCAAAGTTTCGTCCGGGGATGCAGACAGGCCCCTAACCCGTTTATGCGGTTTCTGAGAATATTTTTGGCCGAGCCTACGGGTAAATTCGGCCTTGTGCCACATACATCCCGCCTGAGGAGGGGGATTTTAAATATATACTTTTATTACAAATTTTACAAAAAAGCTTGCAAAAATTTATTTTTGTGAGGTTTCTTTATTAAAGGCAAGATAACTCGTTCAAAATATAGAATTATAAAAAAGATATACAATTCAAACTTTAAATTAAAAAACTCTTAAGGTAAAAAATTTTAAAAAAAGGTTAATACAGTTTGGAAACAGGTCCAAATCACACATTCAAAAAAGATGCAACTCCCTAAATGAAAAATGAAAAACCAGAAGAGCTTTGGCAAAATTCACTAGCGTCATTAAAAACATTAAATCTGCACTATTAAATTTGGTGCAATGTCAAAAGCTCTTCAGTCATTCTGAAAACAGGATGAGGATTTACCTTAAATTCAATGCAGAAAAGTTGGGAAAGTCTATAAATAAATTTCAACAATAACTAGAAAATTGTAAAGATACAGAATAAATATTAACGGAATTTTACAAAGTCGCACAATTTCATACTTTTCTTTTGTGGCAGACGTGATGAGGCAGAACCTGGGATGAGCACAACTGGTTGCGACTTGCCTTGTCCCCGCCAAAAAAGAGCCCGTATTTGCTTAGCATGTAAAGCTACTGCAGTTGAAATGAAGTAGGAAAAAAAAACCCCACTTACCGCTCTGCCGTAATCCGTCCTCGGTCAGATAACATAGAAGAATAAGGGGGTACTTGCATTGCATTTTTATGCAATAAAGATGCAATGCATTATGGGACAGGGACGCAATGAATTATGGGATCGCATGTAGACGCAAGGGATCATGGGTATATGGACAAATATAAAAGCAACTAATCCCCCCCCCAGTGTGTGTTCGTGGAGTGACGTTCACGGTTGGAAAAGTCTGTTAGTGCTATTTTGAGACAGAACTCAAGAAGGACCGACTCGAGGTTGGAATACTAGTTGGGAGAGCTTGAATTTACTCACTGTTTTCTTTTTATTTCGCCACATCTTTTATCACGAGAAACACCAGCTTAGCGGCAAAAGTACTGATGATTTAATATTAATACGCACATTTCTTTCTTTCGTTTTTGATCTGATGAAGCCTATCAAGGGAGAAACGCGTAATCTAATCAAGTTTCAATGAAACGTTTTAAAAAGTGGAAAAAAGATTAAATTAAACTGCGGTATTTCTCAATGGTTTTGCAACCAACCAATAGATAATCCATATCAACACACAACGTAAGTATAGCTGTCCACTCGTATTTGAGGATATCCGACTAGCCAATCCCTATTGCAGGCGCTTGTGTTTATTCAAAGCCCACTCGTGGTTTATACTGCAACTATACTGAGCAGAACTTAGTTGCAGTTTCTGGGAGTGTTATCTAGCGTGATCAACAATTTGAACAAGGCCAGCACGCTCAAGACCGCGGCCACGATGACTTGTGACTTCGTGCTAGCTCGACGGCTCCCAAGGGTTCCGTCTACCCAATTTCACTCCCAAGGCTTGGGTAAACCCGTGGACGCTGGGATCGACCTCTCCAGTCCCATAACATCTGGAAGTTTCCTTCCTGATAAATCGGCCCGGGTCTCCTGGTCAGAATGCGAACGTTCTAACCATTCGGCCACGTACACATAACAATAACGGCAATACAAATGACATAATTATAATGAATTGTAATTATCAATATTGATTACGTGGTTTCTGTTCTTATTGTCATTCTACAAATTGGTGACTCTACATTTGGGATAAGAGGGAGAAAAAAACAGAGTGGAAAGTTTTCGTGTCGCTCAAATTCTAAAATCAATTTCATTAAAGTCTGTTTTGGATTTGTCACATTCTAAAACAGAAAAAGAAAATGGAAGTGTAAAAAACAATTTTAGCACTAAAAAGGCGCAAAGGTTAATTTTAACAACGCAAATGTATTCTGTTGATCCAGTGATTTTCCAAGCGTAGCTCAGATGTGGCACAAAGTCGAAAGTATGGGGCACCCAGTGAGGATCGAACTTAATACTCGGTCGTAATTGTTCTAGCGAGAAAGCTTACTAACCATTACACCACCATCGATGTGCCCCTGTTGATCCACAGAAATGACAATATTTCTGCAACTCATTTTTATGAAACGCTGGCCAGTTTAATTTTATGTAAAATAATTTAAACATTCGATTTCTCTTTAAAAATAAAAAAAACGAATGTACCTGTTTGAACAATGAAGCTATGGATGAGATATACATCTTTGATGACTTACGTGTGACACGTGTAGTTGGGTGCACTGTGAAGCGTGTGCCTCTATCAATGGGGAAGATTTTCAAAGATTCAGATTATTTTTGTTCGTATTTTCCTTGACTGATATTTGTTCCCTTCTTTTTATTAAATTAAACACTGACTACGAAACGACTGATTTGTCGTCTAAGTTTCTGCAGCTCAAATACAGCAGACGTACACTTGGAGACGAATTTACGTTCGTTGATGCAATGGTCCGATATATTTTTTTCTCGGAAAATGGGCATTTTTTTTCATTTTATTCGTACAATTTTCTAATTTTTTTTTTTTTTTTTGACAGTATTGTAATTAATTTTAATCACGCTCTTGGATCACGAAATCTTGTTGGTCCACTAGTTCGGTTGGGACCTATCGTCGTGGATAGGTTTTCTCTTTTCTTACAATAAAGCCATACTGGACAGCTGTAGTAAATTCGTTCCTCGCTAGGTGTCCCATAATTTTAGTCCTTTACCAGGTTTGATAAAGCTTTTTAAAAAATCCTTTATTACAAAGGAACTTGTTCTTCAAGCCTACAAGCACAACACAATCTTTCTACCTATATTTGGCCTGACTAAGTCGAGTTTGAAATAAATAAATATAAAAAATATTTTTTAATCTATCTTTTAAAGATTCAGGGACATCGTTTTGTCCGTTTTTTTCTTAACCATTGAAATATTCTTTTTATGATTTGGTTAACAACACAAGGACGTCGGAGTTTCGTGCCGGTGACGTGAAAATTTTTTTTTTTTTTTTTTTTTTTTTTTTTTGAAATTTTATTAAAATCTGGAAAGAAAATAAGTTTTAAAAATTAGTTCTACTTTTATAAGTACATGTATTTTCAGTAGGGATTACATTTAATTACAATCTTGTGTTCAATAAATTATACGTTGTGGTTACAGAAAAAAATATAGTGTAGCAGTTATCTAATTGCATATCAATAGTAAATTAATTCATTTTTGCGCGTTGATATATATATATATATATATATATATATATATAGCCCTATATTTTTGGTAGATTCCTTAATGTTTACAATCTGGCTTTTTTAAAACTAAACAAGATGGCACATTAAAAATTTAATTAAAAACTACCACCTCCACCAGGCAAACCTTTAATTTGAGCGCACCTTAAACGAACTGGAATAAAAGAAATTTAAATTATATAGGCCTACTTTTCGTTTTCACATTCCTTTTCATCTCTGCATGCTTCAAATTGTTTAGTTTATATTGGGTTTTATTTTACAGGTATGAACCTGTAAAAGATTGACGAAGATCATTCTTTTTGCCCTTTTTAAATACACAGATACCTGTAAGACTGTTCGTGTTGTTAGCATGTTAAGTAGTGTTACAGCAAGTTTTACTGATAACCATTCTGTTCAAGCCGGCACCTGGCCGGGAGTTTCATGGTACTACTACTACTAACTACAGCCATTTAGCGATACAACGCTACTTGTCCGACAGATGAAAAATTCAAATTTTTTCACAACAATCAACTTCAATGTTACGAGATTGACTGTCAAGCGAAGAATAATCTTATGAATTAAATATTTTTCTATACTGTGGAAATAGATTTTTTATATATATATATATATATATATATATATATATATATATATATAAATAAATATTTCTGTGTAATTGACTTTTGGTTTCTTCAGCGCAAAAATAAAAAGATTGAAGAATCATGTTTAAGGGTCGATTTTTTTCTTTCTTTTTCTGTTGCTCCAACTACTGAATTTAACCTGCGCGTGCCGGTTTACTTATTTTTTTTTTGCTGATGATGAATTTCGTTCACTAACCTGGCAATAAAAAAAAAAAAAAAATAAAAAAAAGTTTCTAGCGTAACAGAGCAGAAAGTGAAATCGGCGGACAGTGTTCAAATCCCGGCCTAGTCTATTATGTTCAATTCAAAGCATGAATCAACTTTTCTCTCGTCTCCAGCTATGAGGAATAGTCAGGTACAACAGAGCTTTTTATCTTTGTGTAGCAACCGGTTTAGGAGAAGGGTAACTTTGAATACCAAACCTTCCAGAAGGTAACGGGAAATTTCTCCATCTTTCACATAATGATAATGTCATAGTAATTCCCGCAATGAAAGCTGAAGAGACCCATGATCATCTACTTAAAGGACATGGTTTGAGAGAGAGAGAGAGAAAAAAAAAGCCTGGTTTGATAATGATTAGTTTAGTTTCTAAGTTAAAGGTTGTTCGTCAAGTTCTTTCCGTGTAACCGTAACGGTTCACAGGCGTTGTTTCTTTTTAGTGATTTTACAATTAGTTTTTATTTAAAATGATGGCAGCTTTATTTCGACTCTTTTTTAAAAAAAAAATATTACTAACATACCATTCATTAGGGGATAGAACCTCAGGAAATGTTAATAATACTCTGCTTTAACGACCGAGTCGTACCCAAAGAACGTGTATTCTTTGTGCGTGTTGATGAATTGTAGAAGCCAAGAAAGAGAGAGAATGCACGTTGTTGTGCGTAGGTGACTCATGAGTATGCGCGTGAAGAGATGTTGAACGAAGAAGTACCAACCATGTGCGTGCTGGTGTAGCAGCGGGAAGAGAAGGAAAGATAAAGAAGGAAGGTGGGAAAAAAAGAAGAAGGAATTCATTTGGAGAAAGAGAAAAAAAAAGAAGAATCTGAGCTCGTGGAGAAAAGAAAGAGAAAGTACAGTAGGGAGAGTAAGGTCTGCAGAGGATTCTCATGAGGAAGTAAAATGTAATGTTGAGTCGGTCGGTGGTGTAGTCTTGTTTTAACAACGGCTGAGAAAAACCCTCTTCGTGTTCAAGATTTATTACATATCACTCGCCTCTCTTTGGTTTTAAAACACGTCAAAAACGTCCCCCCCGCCCATGATTTTAATTTATCCTGGATGCTTTAATAAGAGGGGAAAAAAGAGAAACGAGTTGGGAGCGGTAAAAGAAGACAGTAGATAAGACGTGGCGCGTAATGTCGGAATATAAAGAAAGAGTAATAATACAGACGTGTTGTTAACGTCTCGGATTCGATGTGTCTTTCCAGAAGTGAGAAAGAATTCGTAAATCCGAGGTTGTGTGAGTGCTACAGAAAAAAAAACAAAAAAAACCCTTTCTTTCATAAGGGTATCAGTGCTATTGTTTAAAAGAAATTTTACAGACGAAACCAGGAGCCTTAGCATTGGATAGCTGAAACGCTTTTTTTTTTCTACAGGTAAACCGTGTCTGTAAAAGAGGTGGGGGAAAAACAAGCACCTGTTGTTGCTATTTTGAAGAATTTAATTTTACTCCTCACCTACCAATCCATTTTGACTTAGCAGAACACAACAGTAAAGTGTACTTACAGTAAGTAAAATTTTTATTCAAAGAGAAAATGTTTCCGAGACGTAAATATTTTCTTGAAAATCGATATTATCTTCAAGTCTTCACATTTAATAACTCTCGTGGAAAAAAAAAATCCATATTGCCGTTTGCTTTCATTTCCGCTTCTTTTGTTTTTTAATCGATTGTTTTGGACATAGAATTTATATTTATTGATTTTTGGATACCCCCCCACTTCAATCGGCCGTTTTTGAATTGCATAAATTAAGAAACCTGGTTAATGTGCCGCGAGGCAAAAAAGGCGTGCGATTTTTTTTTTTTTTTATATATATTTTTTCTTTATTTGATGTCTGCATATAAGCATTAGATTTTTTTTTTTATTAGTCTGGCGGTGTTGTTGTTGTCTTGATTCTCGGGGCACGTGCGTGTGTGTAATTCCAATGAATGAATGAATGAAGTTGATGTGAAATTAGATTCACATGCTGGCGTAACATCTCTCCACACATACAAACGAAACATTACGGTACTACAAGACCCGGTGAACCGAGCCATCACCTTCCCTCTCTACCTGTTGACGTTTTGTTAAGGCCCACCCCTCCCCATATAGTTTATTCTTTACGAATAAAAAAAAAGTGTGGGGCGGGGAAACCATATTCATAATGGTTTATTCAAAAATATGCTCTTTTCAAAATAAATAATATTTTCGTCTTTATTTCCGTTTGAATCTGTGGATCAAAGCAGCTCTTCTCATAATTTATGACTAATATTTTAAAGAAAGGTTTGTTGTTTTTTTTTTAAAATTTACTTTAATAATTAAAAATATTAAAGTCATCATACTGAAATCTACACACGTTATGAACTGATATTTCACAAATGAAGTAACAACTTAAAAACATTATTTTTTATTACATTTTTTTACCCTCCTTTATGATTCGACAAATCATAAAAATAAAATAACGCCATGAGATATTTTTTAGATGTCCAACTAGTTTCCTTGTTGAAACTGACGCCTTCTACTCTGAGGTCAACCCCTTTGCATTCAGTATTTGACGTAAATCTGCACACACGCAAGTGTGAAAGGAATTAATTATTTATAAACCACGTGGTTTGCATGCTTTTTATGCAATGACCAAAGGAAGCGAAAATATATCGATAAGCATTTTTTTAACCCTCGCTAGACGATTTACAACACTCTTTCAAGTGTATGCTTGGTGGGAGAGTCAAATATTCTCGAAATTCACTTTTAGTTTTTTACTTTGCCGATGGAATGTTTAAAATCGCGTCTCTTATTTTATAACTGTATTTTTTTTTATTTATTACATTCTTCTCACAAAATATTGAACGGTGGCGTGGGTAATATTAATCGCAACAGCAGTCGAGGAGGTGACGATTCTGTCCTGAAAACGAGAATCTAAGTTGGTATGGTCAATTTCCAAAAAGGTCGAAGTATTTAAATATTTTCGTATTTAATAATTTAACCTCTCCATTAAAGAAAAAAAGCTAAAACAATTTCTTTCATAGGCTAAAAATTCCTATTGTCTTCTTTTTACCCCTGCTACTATCTCCCAAAACCGGACTCAGTGTACACTAGAAATAGAAAGGTATCGATCTTATCATTTGCCCTCCACACACACTTCCACCCGGTTAAGCATAAAAAGAACACGTTAGTTTTCAATTTTCATTGTTACTTACACCTACGCTCTTTCCTTTTTGACGGTAGCTTCCTTGAAAAAAAAAATTAAAATCTATTTTACAGTGCTGAATAGATTCATTAGCTCAGTAAATTAACGAATTCACAGGGACATATGGATGATTTCCCCCCTGCCAAGTGTTAATTACGGATGACTGACTGAAGGAAGATTGGAGATTTGTCAGGAAAATCACCGATATTGTAAATCTATTATTGGAAACTCTGTGTTGTATTAGAAATTAGAGACTCGCCACTAAATTATTATAACGAATTTTTACGCTATTATTACTGATAATATAATTTTATTGTTTTTTTTTTTTTTTTTCTTTTATTGAAATTTTAAATTTGGTAACGACATTTACCATGGACCAGAAGTTACGTTCTGTCTTAAGTAGCATATCAAAGCCTTACTCTTGAATTCAAGGTGTGAAAGCCAAAGCATGTGTATTCGCTCACTCACATGAATCAAAGGCTCAAAGCTGTTAACCTGGCATCGCTTTTAGTTTTATTAAATAAATCTAAGATTTTTATGCTTTTTTTTTTATTTTTATTTTTTTTTGTACTGTGGGATAATTGCTTCTTATAACTAAATGCATTATTTTGCTTTCTTTTTTTTTTTTTAATTATAAAAAATAAAAATGAACACCGATATAGTTGATCAGTTCTCAAAAACTGATGTAATTGAACTCCGGCGGCTACAAAATTAACAGACGACACGGACATGAACTGGCGAAAGAAAAGGATGTACTTGGCTTTAAAAAACCGTCACTTTGCCAGGTTTCTGTAAAATTTAAAAAAAATATGGTTGGGATAACTGCTTTTCAAAGGGATGATTATTTGTTGCCTCGAAATATAAATGACTCTGGAATTACTAAGTGTTCATTTAAATCACATGGAAGGGGGTTGGGTAAAACCCCAACTCCTTCGATTTCTGCTTTTTGTACGTTTTTTTTTCTTTTTCTAAAAATAATGCCACGAGAAATTCACTTATAGAAAAGAACGGAATACCATGGGCTCGAACATGTGAGCGACGAAGTTCTGGGCGTGGGGGGCGAGGAACAAACATGTCTGTTCTAAGAATTAAAAATACAGATGAAAATTTCTTGGGCGCATAATGAAGAAAGGGAGCTTGGAGAATTTGACACACACATGATATATTGAAGGCAAGAGGAAATCTGCTAATAATCTACATAACGAACTTGTCAATGGTTGGCAGAATAGGGATTAGGAGAGATAGCAAAGCGACCAGATTTCCTTTTAAACCTAGAAAAGAATAGGAAGTAGTAGAGAGCCGTGATTTGCTTACGCCTTGTGGATACACGACGCATAGATGATAATTAAAGAACGGAATCGTATTCTATAATACTGACTGTTAATAACTAACATGTACTGAGTGTCAATATGATGACTTATTCAAATACACCAGATATGTATTTTTTTTTTAATTTGCACTTTTTTTTCGTCAAAATGCCATTTTTGAATCTGAAATAAATTGTGTAAAACTAGTTTGGCTGTGAAACTTTCCTTTCCGCTACACTTGTTTTTCAAGAAAAATAATTTTTTCCCATTTGAATACGACTTTTTTTTAGCATTACGTGAATCCCGATAAATATTGTCACATATTTTAATTTTACTACTCGCTTCCTGTTTTTTATTATTTTATTTATTATCTATGTATTCGCCTCAAGACTGTCTTGATTTTGATAGATTCCTCTCTAGTCTAGTCATTACTCTATTAAGCACGTCTTAGGTCAGCAATAATTTATTTATAACTTATTTCTTTTTTTCTTTTTATTTATTTATTTAATGTCATAATGAACCAAACAGGTTGTTTTTTATTATTATTATTATTATTTTTTATTTTATGAAAGCTACTGAGAACGGTAACTGAAGGAGATAGATCTGACTATAGAACTGAATTGTGGCTCATCGTTTTGTAATGTTACCCTACATACAATAAATGAGCCACAATTGTTTGTGTATAGTTTTATTAAATGTAATAAATGAAAATACTGAGACTACTCATTTCTACAGTGACTGGAGAATTTAAAAAAAAAAAAAATAGTGAATAATTTTTTTTTTTTCCTTCATAAAAAGATTGTTCAATTGACTGTAGTGTAGAACTACTTAAAATATTTTTACTCAACTGCGTTAATCTTTCTGAAGGTCGCGAAAGGCGTCCATTGAATAATAAACTATGAATGAGCCTTTTAGTGTAGCGTTCTGAAAGCTGGCTGAAGAAAAAAAAATGTTGTAGCAAAAATTACAAATGGACAGTCTGGGAAAATCTTTTGAGATTTCAAGTTCACATTAACTGAGAATTTTGTATCTGTATTTTTACCTATGAGATTTCTACGATCTTGAAAACTTTATCGTTGGGGACCTTTCATGATGTGTTCAAAAAATACGTTGTAAGAAAAAAAAAAAAGTTCCAAAATTATTGAGCTCCCATACTGAGTTTTTTTTTGTTTTTTTTCACCGAATATTTGAAATGCATCCCGCTTCCTTTTATTGGCAACAACTGCATATGTAAATCAATATGGGTGTGTTGTTATACTTTATGGCACCTACTGGAGGATCGATTAGCATGTTACACTATCATTACGAGTGAATTTTATTCAGACTCTGTGCTTCATAAAATTCTGACCTTGTTGGCTTTCTGTACGAGTGTCATTTGAGTTGCAGCCCTCGAGCAACGATGCGTGCTTCTAACAATTCTGGGTTTCTAGTTTCGTATGGTAAAGGTCTCTGTGTGTGCCCTGTCCCTTCAGAACGTAGACGATCATGGCTCTCCACAATTTCCTGTCCTTCGTAGCTCTTAATAAAATCTGTTTTTGCTAAACCTTGTTCCGACATTCCTTTATACAAACTGGCTCTGTAGTTTATACGTTTTCTTTTGCATTCAAACTATCCTGTGAGTATCAGACTTTCCAAGCCTTCTTTCCTCATTATGTGCCCTAGAAATTTCAACTGTCTCTTCCTGATGTTAAGTATAAATTTCCTTTTTGTTTCCATTTTTCTCTAAAACTTTGTCATTGTTCACATGTTCGGTTCATGGTATCCTCAGCATCCTTCTGTAGTGCAGATTTCCTAATCTGCACAAGTCGCCAGAGTTCAAATTCTGGTTGCCAACTACGGCTCGAGAACCCAGTCTATCCTGCTGTTTAACTCGTAGCTGGGGGAAAATGGATGGCTTTATACCCCTTTTACCAAGGGTATTTGCTCTTCGAACTACACTCATTTAATTGGTGAGATGCAAGTTTCAAGCAACAGCTTCTCACGAGCTATTCTCTTGTGGATCCGACTCCCAAGAGGATGCTTCCCTAATCACTACAATCTTAACCTGTTAATCTGCCCTACATATCCGCATAAACTGTGCCTCTTACTCTGTAACACTCTATTTCGAGCGGTCCCCAGGCATTTTACAGAGTGAAGATCATTGTGTGAAGAAAAAAAAATGTTATCTCTACTTTATAATTTCTCAGTCTGAGAAGCTACCCACCACATCACTCACACGTTCATGTCTGTTTTACACTATATAAAAGTTATGACCAAAAACTTGGACCAGCATTTAGTAATTATTTCAAAGGACTCAAAAGATACAGTATTTAATTTTCCTAGTAAGATAACAAAACTAACTTTAGATGTGCCCATATATTTTCGAACCAAAACTGGCGTAATATTTTTTCTACAGTATTTACATTAGTCGGACTATTGTCCTCATCTTTGTCGCCATATTTGTCACAACGTTTCGGCCTTCTTCAGGTGGTTGGAATTTCGAACTGAACCCTTTATTTCGATCACTGAGGTAGACTGTTCTAGTTCCACGTTTGATGGATGTCAGTTATCTCCTGCTAATTTTCCCTCTGAAAGTTCTCCACTGCTTTAACCGGGTATTGAACTCACACTCTTTGGGTCTGTCACTGGATCTAACCAACGCCTTTATCCACTGTGCCATGTGTCCTTAGTCCGACTAATGTCAATACTGTACATAATACCTCATCTCAGAAATATAGACACTCTATTTTTTTATAGTTATAATCGTTACGACACATGTTAACGAAATTTTGATCTGTCGGACTTTCTTTTGACAAAGAGGCCGATAAGGGCTACCATTTCCCTAATGGTAAATTGTAACTATCCGTTTATACCTCCTCCTAGTTCCAAGCAGGCCCACAAGTCAGCTTCATTGACTTTTACTCTTTTTGCATATATCGTCACGACGTCCTTACTTGTAAATCCACCTTCCTTTAAAACTTTCTTCCCACTTGCATATCTAGAAGTCTATCATTCGCCTATGCTTAGAATATTTCTGCCATATATAGTCCGGTGCTTCTGCTATATATCTAGAGATTCTTGGTAAAATCTAAAGAATCGGCAATATTATCGATCCTAACCTGGCGCCTCACCTTCAGCCACTTTCCCCACCATTGTAAGGTTGCTTCCCCGTGCATTTTCCATAAATACATTCATGGTAATTATTCGGATAAGCTCTTCACTATGGCATGAATTTAAGCGCAGTACTAGATTGGCAGCTAGGTCTCATCATTTTACAGTTGAATTGGCTAGATGCAACCGTAAGTTCTATGAGATTTTTTCTCGTACTTCCCGCTTACGGAACTCTCTGCCGGCTTCATGCTTTCCGACCAATTTTGATCTTCAAAAATCCAAATGCAATGTCAATCGTTATCTACCGTGTTCCTGGTGATTCTTTTATTGTTCCCGCCCCTCAATAATATTTTCTTTTTTTTATCTAATTTTTTCACACCAGTAACCTCTTGTCTTAGTGGCTTTATTGCCTTCCTTGGGGTAAATTCGATTTAAAAAAAAATATTGAAAGATACTCCTTAATATATGTAGTTATTCGGTATTAAAAGCTTGTTTCTCTTGGAATTTTAATAAAAAACAAAAAAAAAAGTGTAGTGAGTTGTGGCTTTAAATTAGGTTTGTTACACAGCCACTCATAGATATTGCTGTACATAAACCAAATCAGAAGCTGATTGGGAAATTAAGGTTGCTTGTTAACCATCACGTTACAGCTGCTTTCATATGAAGTTTGGTTCAACGTTTACTTGCCCACTTTCTTGTACGCCCTTATATTCCTCCTTGTCAATTCAGTTGGTTGTCACGTCTCTTCAATTATTTGACCGAGCTTTTCTTCCGATCGATCAGATTGTTATTTGCTGTGCTCAAATAAAGATAAATATTTGAATCTGCTTTGACAATGTTCTGAAAAGTGCTCCGAATGCACTTTGGGATTAGCTCGCTTCTCCATTTAAGTTCGTCGCATAAACTGTTATTTTAATACACTTATTTTTTGTTTCTGTCTGGTGCTTCCTCCAGTCATCTCAACCTTTTTCAGCCCATGGACTACACTTCTTAATTTTACTTTTAGGCTATTCTATTTTCACGCTAAAATACTCAAAGTAGTTTATTTACACTTTAAAATTTATTTTAGTAAACAAGGATAAACACAGGATATCAAAATCAGTTTTGATAATGTCATTCAGTCTTAGTCCATTCAGCTAGTGACTACTTTGATCTTGGTGTTTCTGACACAAGATAAAATCAATTTTGATGGTGTCATTCAGTCTTAGTCTGATAGTTCCTCTGTTGTTGAATAAAAACTTTATAAAATAAATATAGCACTGCATTAATACCTACGTAATTTCGAAATTTTCAAATATAATGGACATGAGTATAATTAAAAAAAAAATTATATTTTTAATTCTTCAAAGTATGAATAATTTAGACAGATTTTTGTGAAATGACTACATTTTTTTATGGCTACGAATTCTCTGTGGACCACTAGAAATGCTATGTGGACCACCGTGGTGCACCTGGATCACGTTGAGAAACACTGGTCTAAAGTATAGTCTTGGTAATTGCAAAGTAATAAAGTAACTCATGGATCTATACTGGTTCTACTGGAATGAGAAATTTATCAGTGACGATAAAGATGAACGCTATTTTTAAAAGAAATATAACTTCTATTTTATTTTCGTAAAAAATTAATTCTGAACGAGATTTTAGATTAAAAAAAAATGACGTCACTTTCAAATAGATAAACCACGAATTGAATTTTGGGTGGGGGATTTAAATTAGTAGTTGAGTATGACTTTGTATACTAAAATAAGTTCACGTCATTTTCACGGGAGAGGCTACTGATCTGGTGGAACATCCAAGAACCCAGCTAGTTACTCATCCCTTTGAGCCCTGCGTTCCTGAACAATTTTAAGTCTTCTGCCTGAGCTCCTGAGTCAAAATTCGCAAATAATTGATATGTAATGTTTCACGGTAGCTATAAAAATAGTTACAAGTGTTTACCCACCGTTCAACCGGTGGCTGGGCATTTTAAGTCATTTTTCTCTACCACCAGTAAAGCGGTGGTCAGGGTGCAAAGTGTTAAAATTAAAAATCATTTTGTACTATCTTCATTTTCCAAGTCAGCAACTATTCAAAACATTTGGGCTGTATGTCATGTTTTTCAATGCATTTTGAATTTGTCATTTTAAATTTTTATTTTATGATCAAGATACTTATGGCGTTTTATTGGTGTGTACTTGCAAAAAGATACTTCGAGTATTTTTTTCCTTGTGTATATATTAGATTCAGTGTTGGATTCATTACCAAGTCTTCGAGTTCCGTTTTTGGATATATGAACTTGGAAATGCCAAGAGTACGATTTCTTAAGTAGAAAAAAAATACGGTTATGCGGCGAGTACTTTGCAAGCCTTTGCGATTAGTCCTTTTTACATATATTTTATATATCGCCCCCCCCCTTACCCGACACCTATTTATCGATAAATACTCAAATATATCGTAGCTACAACTCATGTCATTTGAAAAAGGATATTGTTTCTTGATTCTTACTGCATTTTTATAAAGTAGGAAAGAATCCTTGGCAAGTTGGCCGACAGACAGCTATTTGTTTGTTGTTGTGTGTGGTGGTGTTTTTGTTTTTGTTGTTGTGTGTGGTGGTGGTGGTTTTTTTTTTTTTTTTTTTTTGTTGTTTTTTGTTCACTTAATAAAAGGTGTAGGAGCCACTCTATATAAATGGTTATGGAATGATGTTGTTGATATAAACCTAAGTGCAAACCACGAGGACGTGTACGAAAGATATGTTGACCCCAAACCTGAAGAATAGCTATTGTGGAAGCATCTTCTTGGGAGTCAGATCCACAAAGCATCGGGTTTGTGTGGGGGAGGGGGTGAACGAATGGAACTTTCTCACTAATGTGATACGAAGGGAATGGGGATGATTCATCCACGTGTACGTGACATGGCAGGTCTTAGCTGGGAAGGCCTGAACTAGTGGGACTAATGAATGTCGCTTGTCAGAACATTCGCCATGGAAATAGCGACAGTATAGAGTGACCTTAAGCCCTTCATATGTCGAGAAGAGCTTATAGCGTAGAAAACTAAACGCCCACACATTAATCGCACATCTTTGGAACTCTGTTAAGGCTAGAAAAGTCGTGAGTGGGTAACTCCAGACCAAATATGGCAGCAATATTCCATCAGTAGTTTCTGGAGTAGTACAAGAGGTCGACTATTTTTCCCACCTTTTGTTTTTCTCTTTCTTTCTCTCTCTTTCTCTTTCTTTCTCTCTCTTTCTCTTTCTTTCTCTCTCTTTCTCTTTCTTTCTCTCTCTTTCTTTCTTTCTTTCTTTCTCTTTCTTTCTTTCTTTCTTTCTTTCTCTTTCTTTCTTTCTCTCTCTTTCTCTCTCTCTCTTTCTCTCTCTCTCTCTCTTTCTTTCTCTCTCTCTTTCTTTCTCTCTCGCGCGCACACACACACACACACACAGAGCTCTGGAGTGAACAGTTGTCCCAATAGTCGCTGTACTGGGTATCTTTTTTTTTTTTTTTTTTTTTTGTGACTTTCTCCACCTCCCCTCGCACATTATCGTTATCTTATTAGAAATGACAGAATGAGCAACAACCTCCTCAGCGCCAGAATTCTGAATATACCACAAACAGTGTGAGAAATACTGATGACGCCTTAAACACCCACACGCAAGATTGCCAACAACGGAAACTAGTGTCGTTAAAGATTGAGCATAATCTCTTCATGGAGTTTATCAAATCTCTGCTATTTTGTTGCTTGGCCTCAAACTATGGCCTTGCGTCTTATTTACTCAAATAAATTAGTAATACTATTCAAAACCAAAACACTACTACTACTACAGTCTATTCTCGTAACTTTTTATTTTTAGTAAAAAAAAATTTAATAAAAATGACTTTCTCTGACCGATAATTTCTTAATTGGTCTGACGTCAGAAACCAGCTTTTTCTCTTCGTTAAACAACTTAACATGTTTGCAGTGCCACTATTCATTTTACTCACCGGAAAAGTCCAGATGCGTGCAGTCTGGACGCTTGTATCTAGGCTCAAACTCATATCATTTACGGAAAGATATGACCCTTAACACTGACAGTAAGCGGGGAGCCGAGCATGGATCAAATTCAGTAACCGGCGTTCATTAAATTCTTTACTAATCATTGCACCACGTTGAGATGTCCAACGTCACAATAAAATTAATACAAATGTGGTATACGCCGATACGGTCATGACAAGTGAGATCGACTGACTCCCTTGCTAATTATACTGTGCCAGACTAGGATGGTAATATCAGCCGTTTCAGGAAAACATTTGGTAATAATTCACCGAGCAGCTAACGCAGCTTCCGGTTGAAATTTATAAAACATTTCTCTTGAAACAATGTTTTGGGAAAATTAGTTTCCCAATTCCAATAGCTCTTATTGCGCTTTCCAGTATCGATGGAAGTTTCCTTCCTAACCTTTTGTTTTGAAGTAGTATGGAATGTCAGCGTCCTGATTATGTCATTATTTTCTCTTTGAGTTACATGAGATATGCATTTTAGTTGTTACCACTGTTGGTAGTCCTCAGTAATGTGGTTTCTAGTTCATTGTAATTCATTGTAATTCTGTAGCACCAGCTCACAATGTTCAAAGAAGGATGTTTTTTTGCCAAACTCTCTCAGATTTCGCTCGCGCAAAGCCATTTTAAACTTGGAAAGCGGTTGTTTATCACTGAAATGAAATCTGCTGTGCAATTTTCATTTAATTTAAGGAGCAAGGCGTTCACGTAAACATGAAAATATTTTTTCATATTTTTAATTCTATTGAAGGATTTTTAAGAAGTTTTTTTAATAACTTCTCCCCTACTTGTTTGTAGACTTTACACTTACATTGTGTGCCGTTTTTGACAAAATACAAAAATAAATTAAAGTTGATACCGACGCATCGCCGTTCTCTTATAAATACTTTTGGTTGTATTCAAATGGAGTCAGTCAGGCCATATCCGGGTGACTTTTAAATGCGACCGCACCTCATCGCTTTGTTTAATCTGTAGACAACATCCTTTCTTTATTATACTGACGATGTTGTGACATTCTTATCATACAGAAATATTTCCAAGCCCTTATCTTCGGGCGTGAGATACCGTTTCCTCTGGTTAATGTTGGTTTACAGAAGTATGTTTGCCCTTTGACACGATGGTTAACGATTTTAAGAAATATACGAACTAAAACGGCTTTTTAGCGATTAAAATTTTCTTACGCTTGTAAACAAACTTTTTTAAGGAGTGTATTGCTATTGCAGATTTTGTACTTGGTTAGTAGTCTTAACATTATTTAAGTTGTGTAACTATCAGTACACCACGCATTGATTTACTCACACACACACACACACACACACACATATATATATATATATATATATATATATATATATATATATATATATATATATATATTTGTGACATTAAGTATTAATTTTCCTTTCTTTTTTTTTCTTTGTCATTACTCACATGTTTGGTTCACGGTATCATTGGTATCCTTCTGTAGAATCACATTTCTGTTGCTCTATATCTACTCTCCATCTTTGTGAAGATTGTCCAACACTCACTGTCATACAGGAAGACAGATCTCCAGTGCCGGATTTATATATAGGCTTAGCAGGCTGGAGCCTAGAGTCTCAAAATCTAGGGGCCCACCAGCCAAGTTGTATAATAGTTTTGACACTGTCATAGGCTTTTCTTACACATGCCGTCATAAAAATTGTAGACTCTAAACAACCCTTCAGTAACTGTCATTATTCTTGGCATTACTCAAATTGTTTAATTTAACCCTCTTCCACTTTCCTCGACTTGTGAGAATGCAGGATTTGAAGTGGCCTCACAAGTGGAATAACCTAGGGCCTCTCATTCATCTAAATCTGGCATTGCAGATATCATATTGCAGTTTAGCACACTTTTACTTGCATCTGACAAATATTTTATATTTCTTAGTACTCTGCTTAGCTTTTGGAATGCTTCCTTGGCTATTCCAATATGTCTTTGGATCTCGGTGTTGCTCTTTCCATATTCTGTTCGCTGGCACAATAAATAAAGTGAGAATTAATACTCGTGAACTGTCAGGTTTACGCACATTTTGAATTTTCAGCCCGTAAAAAGACTTTGTTTAATGAAGTAGAAGACGTACACAATTAATTTTTGAATACACGGAAATGTAGAATAAAGTATATCAATGTGCTGATGGCTATGGAACCATTTCTTTTTCTACACACAAACCGTTTAAAAAAAAAAAAGTCATATCTGCTTTAAAAAATTGAGGAAAGAGGGCCTGGAGAATCTGATACTGATGGGTCGAATAGAGGGAAAGAGAGAAAAGGGAAAACAATGCATGACATACCTAATGGCTTCAAGCAAGTGGATGACAGAACATGGTTTGAGGGAGATGGCAGAGGGAAGTAACTTGTTGGGAGCTGCAAGTGATAGAGGAAGGTGGAGAGCCATGATCGCCTACTTCCTGAAAGGACACGGCAAATAGAAAGAAAGAAGTAAAGAAAGAGAACCTTTTCTGTTAATTCACCCTAAATAATACAAAGTTACTTATTGCGAATTCACCCTAAGAAATTATCAATTTTAAAAGTTTTTTGTTTTTTTTTTTGTTTTTGTATTTTGTTTTTTTTGTATTTTTTGTTGTTTTTTTTTTTTTGTTGGTTTTTGTTTTGTTTTTTTGTTTGTTTTTGTTTTTTTTGTTTTTGTATTTTGTTTTTTTTTGTTTTTTTGTTTTACATATATTTGAAATTATCAATCAATTTCTTTAGCTTTCCTCACAACTCCAATCTTCAGAATGAAAAGTTAACAGAAATGGAGTTGTTCACATTTTGTAAGTGTGGATGATATTCGAAGTACTTACAAAGAATTTTTACAATTTAAAAAAAAAATTGCTTTTGCCTTTATTAGGATGCATGAACATAGACCCCACATTTAGAAATCGTGCAACAGTGTCGCCTAAACTGGGAGCGATCACAAAGGTCAACCCAAACGCCATGCAAGGGACTCGCTCTGGGAGACTTCCATATGAATTTTAGTAATTATAAATTTTTTATTTGGGCGGTGAAATAACAGAAAAGATCATCATTGTAAAAATACACCCCAAGGAAGTTTTATAATAAAAGTTTGAAAATGAAATTAAAAAAACTAATTTAAAGATTTTCATAGTAAGAGGATCTTGAAAAGAAATTCTATTTTAATCTTTCTTTAATCATTCCTCTTTTTTTTCTTTTTTTTTTTTTTTTTTAAAGCAACCTGCCTTTTAAAAAGGTTTCAAGTGAGTATTAAGTTCTCAGCCCGACCCACTCCCCAAAACTTTCTTTATATTTTAATCCTTTCTTGGTTGGGGCCAATTTTTTAATACCCTAATCTCTGAGATTAAGTATAAATTCATAGATTTCAGAAGTTTTACAAATATTCATTACAGTCATCGGTCCTTGATCATTTTAAATATTACCACGGACTTCTTAATGCTATTAGAAAACAAAAAACATGGACCCACAATATCTCCAACAAAATCACATAAATATGCATTATCTGTTCAAAATAAAATATCCCAGTTCAACAAATGAAACAATGCTGCTACAAGCAGATGACTAATTAGAAAACCAGGGTTCTCCTTGAAAACTAATCTTAGTTTACTAAAAAGAAAAAAATACTGATAAAATGTTGTACAGTATTAATTATTTTGTGATTAAAATTATCTACCCACTCTATAAATACATTTTGGAAAGTCTCTAAGGTATTAATCCTAATCTCAGTAGGTCATTTTATTAGAAAACTTTGGAAACATTTTTGTAGGAAGGGAGGTCACACTTAATCTGGTGTGGGCTAAGAAGATTCCCTGGGCATAGGAAACTGAACACATCTTATCACTATGGCATCCTATGCCATCTATCAAGCATTAAGAGAAATCCTCTGGGACAAAAGGTAGGTATAATCAAATGGATTTGATGTTTCTTAGCAATGTTTTCTGTATCAGGACATCTAACTTTGTTTTTGAAACCAGATACTTGGATAAGCAACCTGTACCAAAGCAAATGACAGTCCTACTGCATTCACTGGCCACCACTCCCTATAAACATAGGAAAATAGGGCTTTGAGGCCAGTTCTTTATTAACCCCCAATTTGTGGCAGTTGGTGGTTGTATTTTTTGGTGTGCTATGCTTTAGGTGAGAAAAGTAACTACTGCTTGAGCTTGTAAATAACTGATTACAGAAAGTCTTTCATGTCACTGTCTTTGGTTGATGTTTAAAAAAAAAGTTAAAAATTAAAGTTTTGGCTAAAATAATTTTTTTTTTGCTGTTTCTGGTAATAGATTTGTTAGTCTTATTTATGAAAATGTGGATAGGCTCACAATATTATTTTTGATCTTGTAAATTTATTTCTCAAAATTCACGATCAATTTTGATGACAATGATTTGTATGGTAGCATTTGTATGTGGATCCAATACTTTTTACTCTTTAGATATTTTACTGCATGGTGTGTTTTTTAAAAACAACAATATGGCAAGACTTTTTCCTTCATTTAATTTTAAAACTAGTCTCAATATGTTAAAAATAAAAAGCACATACCCAAAGGCAAGTTGACAGACAAAGCATTAGTCTCTTGGATAGAAGGAAACTTTATTTTACTTTTTGATTTTTTAGTTATTTTTTACTCTTTAAAAAAAACTCAAATGACAGAATTATTTACCAGGCAACTGTGGTGACTCATAAGTGTGAACAATGGAAACATTGACAACTGGCAAATCTTTACTTTTATTAATATAGAATTTTTTTTCTTTTTACTTTAATATAAATTTTTCAGACTTTTAATTTAAAAAATTAAAATCTTACATTATTCTAAACACTGTTCAGCAATTTTTTTTTTTTTTTTAACTACTTCATTAAAACAAAAATATCCTCATTTGGAATGTTCACATTTCCATTGATAATTAAGTCTAATTGCTTCATGAAATCTCATGAGAAATTTGTCCATAGTCTTACCAAATCAGTGAATTAGATTTATAGATAGGTTATCAGTTATAGATGAATTAAAACATCCCTTCAAACCATATATAGGTATAAATGATTTTGGTGTATTTTGGCCTTTTTGTAATGATTAAAAGAAAATGTACAGTGTGCTAATAAGTGCAAAATAAATTTTTATATATATCAAGGACAACTTGAAAGCTGAAGTTTCAAGCATGAAAATCCTGGCACATACAAGAAATGGAAAGAGTATGGAAGGAAGTAAATATGTATCCAAATGTAGTAGCCACCATTTGACTGTGAAGTTTGTATGTAGCAAGTACAGTTTAGTCATTTATGGTTGCCAGCTAGTTTTTTCATCTCTGGGCATGTTACAATGACTGCTCTATCAAGACTAGTCAAAATTAATTTATCAAAATTTTTTTGTCCCCCCCTTCAAAAAAAACTCCATTTGTTTATATAAACATACATCCAATTTGAATGGGACACTCTGCTTCTCCTTGGCTCACGGCATATATCCTGGTAGTGAAAATTTTCTTATTGGTTGAACCATCTATTTATTCATCTATTTATATATTCATTTGTCTATTTTTTTAGAGATGGTGAATTTTTGATCCTCTTCTGCTATGTTTGTTTCTTTTCTTTGCTTATATCCTGGTTGTGAACATTTTCTGATTGGTTGGTTGATTTATGGCTTTGTTTGCTTGGTGATTATCATTATTTTATGCATTTTGGTTTTATTTCTCTGATCAAAGGCAATTATTAAATGAATGCAGAAAAAGCAAAGATCGTCTTGATGCAACTGATGATATTTTGCTATTTATAATATTACACAGATCATACATAGGAACCTGGTGGGGGGTTGAAGACAATGACATTTTTTTTTTTTTTTTTTAATAAATTTACGACAAGTGCACATCTGAACAAAGCCATGATGATTAATGGACAAATTGATATTTACTTTCTGCTTTTCAAAATATCATTAAACATGACCTCATAAAAATCAAACCTTTGTAGCAGAAATTTCCAACATTTGCAGTTCAGAATTTCCATTAATTGCTATTAATGGGTTATGTCATATTAGACCAATTTTAGTGCAGTTTAACTTGTTGTATACTATGCATGCATCTAAGGAAAAGGATAATTCACATTGACTCTATAATCGTGACTAATATTTATTTATTTTAAATTGTGAGACTAGCACAGGCAAAGACCTAAAGTACCGCTGGCACTTCTTTGTAAACGTGATTATGCACACACCCACAAAATGGATCTGTTTTCCAGTTCGACATCTTACAATCTTTGACATTCATGTACATACTCTCCCACCAAAATCAAATATCCTCACAACTTATCCATTGTCAGTCATGACAGTGACCAACAAAATATATAACTCGAATGCTAAAAATTATCTATTTTCAAGAGATGTATATATCTGCTTGATATGAATATGCACTTTTTTTCTTTGTGAAACTAAAATTTATTAGCACTTTTATTTTAGTTGGTCCCTGCTCTAGCACTTGAAAATATTTTATTAAAATATAGCAAATAAGATTAGATGTAGATTTATATATTGATATAGTTTCTAGAAGTATTATAGATAAAGCAATGATATATAATTAAAATAAGCCATAAAATTGTGAAGACAATAAGTTATGTAACTCAAGAAACGAGGATAAGTGCCCTTTGAACAGGTACTGCTGCACTAAGAGTGTGATTTACGAAGCCGAGGTTAAGATTGACAATGGCTAAAAGAAAGTTTGTTGGATGCACTGAAAGTACTTTCCAAAAAGGCTAGTACTATGCTGCTTCTTTTAGAATATGTAACCGTAGATGTAGTACAAAGCTGGTGGATTGTTTGGAGGTTGAAAGAGCAACATAGTAGAAGTCTAAGTGTGCAGTGGAATATTTTGAAAGTCAGATCTGTTAGTGGGCAAAGGGGAGCAGCTGTAGATTATACCAGGAAGAGAAGTTGGTAATTGCAACATATCGCAATTGTGCAGTGTTGTTAAATGAGAGATCATAGATTGTCAGTATAGACACATTGGCAAGCATATTCTCAGACTCTATGACCCCCAAGAGAAGGCAAATAAAGAATTTTTTTCCTCCACACATCCTCCCCTTCTTGACTTCCAGTGTCATAGTAATGTTAAAAAAAACTTAGAGTGTGTTGACATGATGAGACCTCACGGTTGAAACCTGGATAGTATGGAAGGGTAAAGTGTGTTTTTATATATATATATATATATATATATATATATTTTTTGTAGGTACAAAATTTAATCACAGAAATAAGTGTGAAGCTTAATATTACTAGACATATTAAAAGTGAATCAACTGGTTTTGCTCCCGCTCTTCAGGCTTTCATGGGAGATTTAACTTAAATTAAAAACACTAGAAAATGTGCAACAAGAAAGAAATGGGAGGGAGGAATTGAAACACAAGGAGCTAGACAAATAACAGCGAGTCCCAACAAACACTCATGCTCTTTACACAAGGACGGCTTGCGCAACCCGATATAAAGTGCCTCCAGCACCTTGAGATGAAATAAAGAGTGACCGGGACAACAGGGTGAATCCATCCACACTAAAGTTAGCTGCACACCCTCTGTTATTTAAGAGGTGCTCACATATGGTGGAACCATAGGTATTTGGGACACATTCATTCAATGACAAGGTGTGATTCCTGATCTTAATGGGAACATGTTGTTTAATTCTCATGTCTAGGCGTTGAGTAGTTCTCCCTATGTAGTTGATACCGCAACTACAAACGTATTTGTAAATAATAGAATTAATACGATGGGGAGGGAGAACATCCTTACACCAAGAATGAAACATAAGCCGGGTTTGATAAAACAACTACGAACATTAGATGAAATCTGTCTAATTATCCTTTCACACTTTGATCCAATCCAGGACAATCTAAGATAAACAGGGCAATTGTTAGCAGTACAGTTTGACCCTTCTGAACTCCTCAATCTTGTTGCAGATGACTGAATGAACAGTATCAGGGGGATACCCTAAACCGCATAAGGTTTCCTTAACAAAACTGATTTCATCATCCAAGAAGGACTCTGAACAGATCCTTAATGCCCTATGAAGTAGGGTTCTAATAATGTTTATCTTACATTTTGTTGGACAAAAGGAATCCCAACACATATATAACCCTCGCAAAAGTTGGTTTCCTATAAACCAAGGTAAGAAAAATTGTAGTTGTTCGATGTACTAATACATCCAAGAAGGCCAATTGAAAATTGGATTCCTTCTCGGCAGTAAACCTCGGTGCTGGATGGATACCATTTAGAAAAAATAGAAACTGGTCAGCCTCAACTTTGTTGTTGAATAAACAAAAAGTATCATCAACATACCGACAATACAGTTGAGGGCGAAGTGCATTCCTATGTATTCTCTCTTCATGAAAGCCGACAAAAATATTAGCAAGTGTTGGGCTGAACCAACCATTGACAAAATTCAGCCCAACACAAGGTAGCCAAATAGCTCTCATTGCTTTTGGAACCAGTGTGGCATCGCTTGAGTGGATTTTGCATAAAGGATTCATTTTCCTTTGTTGACCATATTCAAAATTTGTCTTCTGGCAAGTTCATGTGTTCTTTTGATATCTGATCAGATTTTGAGGTGTGGGGAACCACCTTTTAATTGGTGTTCCCAGGTCCACCCTTACCCGGGGTGGTAGCACTTGTTCCAGCTAAGGGCAAATAGTTGACCCCCCCAAACTGGGGTCAAAACACTATGAAAGTGTAAAAATAGGTTTTAATACTAGCAATACATTTTTGTAAAAGGTTATTACCAGCAACAAATTTATGAAGAAAAAATATTTGCAACAATACATTTTTTGAAAAAAAAAATTACCAGCAATAAAAATCTTCAGTATCTGTCTATATTTCTGAGATGATATTATGTACACTATTTACATTATTTGGACTATTGTCCTCATCTTTGTTGCCAAAAAGATGTCCTCATCTTTGTTGCCAAAAAGATGTATTCATCTTTGTTGCCAAAAAGATGTCCTCATCTTTGTTTGGTAACAAAGATTAGAACAATAGTCCGAATAATGTAAATAGAATAAAAATCTTGTCAGAATTAAATAACCCATACAGGTTGATATGCCATAAAATAAAACTATTCTTTCATGTTCAATAATCTCTTGTGTCCTAGTGGCTTTATTGCCTTTCTTGGGTCGAAATGACTTTAAAAAAAAACAAAAAAAACTAACTTTCATTTTAATTTTAGTATTTTGTTTTGTTCATTTTTTTATGTTTTTGTATCTGATGCATAACATGCATTAGGTTAACTTGTTCATTCGCAACTGACGCAAACCTGATTCACTTGAAAGGAATTTGTAATCAGCTGATACATGAAATAGTCATTATTTGCAAAAACTACTGATACGAACCGTAATACAAATATAAAACTTTGTAATCACCTGATTAGTTCAGTTGCACAAATAAGGTGTCAAACTTTGCTGTGTTTTTTGCCTTCTGTCTGTATTGTATAAAATCCATATTTCATGCTTGCCTCTCTCTTCTCCCCCACTTCTTGCCTCTTCTTCTCTCTTTACCATCACCATAACCACATTTTGTAAACACTATTCAATATCAAAATGAATCACCATCATCAAGTGTTTGCCATATGCTAATGAGCCAACCAGGCAGCTTGTTTGCCTGACTGCAGCCTCATAATTAACGTCTCTTTATTTCAATAGTGCCAAGATATTGTTGATTTTTTATTTGCTTGTTGTTTTTCTCTCTAGACTGATCTCTCCCAGCCTTCTATCCAGGCTCTGGGCAGAAGTGTCGGATCGACCACAAAAAGAGCTTCATTCAACCAGACTATGCAAAGCGCTGGCTTAGGCTTCAGTTCTGTTCACCTCCCTTATGCTTCTTGATAAATACAGACTGGTTCAATGAGCTAATATTCTGTTGATCTCGGTTGTCATAGCAGATGAGATGGGAATTAACATGAGCTTCTTAGGATTCATAAGTCATTTTATAAGATGGCACATTACCATGATCACAACTTGAGGAACAGTAGACAACACAAACTTTGATTTAAAGTTGAATATATAAACAGTAATTACTCTATTTTAAATCTAGAGTATGTCTTCCTCTCTCCTACAGAACTTCTGTTGTAGTGTGATGGTTAACAAATTTGTCTTGCGAAACTAATTTGTTGATGTAATTCATTAAATCCTTATTGGCTGGCATTTATCTGTTGACTCAGCAAAGCAAATAATTTGTCTGAAACCAGTAATATCAAGGTTAGGATTTAAAACAAATGGCAAGATACATGAGATAATAAAATCAAATTTTTTTGATTTATATTAGTATAGCAGATGTTTGTTTGTGTTTAGTTTAGTTCCGGTGTGTGTGTGTGTATATATATATATATATATATATATATATATATACATATACACACACACACTCTCTATCTCTCTCTGCATGAATGACAAAATGAGAGCTCAGTAAAATAAAGGTGTTCAACTTCTATGGACATGTATAAGTCTCCTGAGGCTTTCAAGATAATGATTTAGAATTGTCCTTTTAAAGAATGAATTAGGTCATGGGATTTTTCATTTTCTCATTCAGTTAACCCTCATGCATATATATATATATATATATATATATATATATATATATATTATTATAATCTTATTGCCATTATTGTTATCATTTATCTTTTTATTCCTCAAATTTCATTAACCAGCCAATTAAATTTACATATGAGGAATGCATGTGGACCATCTTTTGCCTTAATTATACAATAAAACATTACGTTCTAAATATCAGAGTATTTGTAGATATGAATAGTGCAGACATACTCTGTGCTGTCTGTTTGCCATTTTGATAAATCCCTGAGACAAAATCTGAAGATGTCATTGATGCGCAAGTCACCATACAGTTTTGATCCCTATGTCTACACTTAAAATGAAATTCCTTCTGCAGAAGTCTTGTGATGTTAACATCATCTTGGTGACCGTTTTGTTGTTAGTATGTAATAGATTTAAAACTATATTGAATCTCTTCTCATACACTTTAACCACAGATATTAATTGTATTCAAAGCTTTTATTGTCTTGTTTTCATAAAAGATAATGAACATAAAATAAATCAAAGGCAAATTTGTAATGGATATTTTAATTGGACAGTTTTGATGTTATTTCAGAGATTGGATAATGTCCCCTCCCCCTTACTTATTCAGATGGGTATCCACACCTTGTTTGATCAACCATTTTAGCCATTTTTCTGCTAGAAAAATTTTGGGTTTCAAATGATTTGGTGTTTTTATTTTTACCCAGATATACTTTGATATAATTGGCAATTTGTTGTAGGCTATGTTGGGAAGGAATTGCCAACAAGGTAGACATGTCGGCTTAAATAGATTAATCAAAACCAAGAAAAAAAGTTGAAATAATGCCTCTATATTTATCAGTCAACTCTCACTGCACAAACACCTCTCCCTTTTCTGTCTCCCCTTTTCTGATGTAATTGGTGTATTGTATGTAATTCTGAAGGATAACTTTATTTATTTTTTTTTTAAGGTAAGCAATTTCCATTATTTTTTTTACTGTCACATATCAACAAGTAGTAGTAATAAAAGAGGTCCTCAGATTTAGCAATTTTGGAATAAAAAAACTACATTCTGCTTGGAAGTATCTAATTAGTGATTGAAATGTTGTTTTTTTTTTTTTGTTTAATACATTTAGTAATTTTTATGCCGGACATATTAAACAACTAGTACATATATATGCATGTCTGTAAGCTGAAGCTGTGTCTGTTTCAATATAAAAAGTAAAATGTACTTCTTATATTCAAAACCAGTTTCTTCTTTTATGCCTGTATTTTTAAAACCGTCTGATTTATGTCAAATGCAAAGCATCCAACATTTTTTTTTTCTTTTCAAAAATGCAATCTCAAAATAATTCTCTTGCAAACATTAAATATTTTCTTGTCTGAATTCTCAAAGAGCACTTGGCTGGAAGTGGGCAATTATTCAACATTGACTGACTTTTTGTTTGCATTTTAAGACATGTAAGTCTGCCATGTAAATATTCTATTTCCTGGTCTATAATTGACAAAGATTTGTGGCTTCTTATCACAGGAAGTTTCTTGGTTTTTCAGCAGAGAGGAAAGCTTGAGGTAGATTCTTTTGATGAGGGGATTCATGAGCAGAGGACCCTTTTGAAAAGGGGGTGCTGAGCAGTTCTCAAAGAACTGGTGCCAAAGTATAGACTTCTCACATAGCTGTGACAACTTTGGTTTCAAGCTTTTCCAGTTGAATTCAAGAAACCATAGAAATTAGGTTTTACTTTTATTAAAAGTATAGTTAAAGGCACAAATGTTTCATATTGTATTTTAATTTTTAGTTCTAATTAGTTTTTAGAAATTTTCAACTTTGATGGAACAACTGCAAAAAAAAATTTTTATGAAACCTGTTAAAATTTTAGTGTTTTTTTTTGGGGGGGGGTCTTGTTTTTATAAGAATATTTTGCTTACTGGAAATATTAAATTCAGTTTATTAGCTTGAAATTTGTGGCAGATGTGATGAGGCAGAACCTGGGATGAGCACAACTGGTTGCGACTTGCCTTGTCCCCACCAAAAAAGAGCCCGTATTTGCTTAGCATGTAAAGCTACTGCAGTTGAAATGAAAGAGAAAAAAAAGCACTTACCGCTCTGCCGTAATCCGTCCTCGGCCAGATAACGTTAAAGAATAAGGGGGGGACTTGCATTTTTATGCAATAAAGATGCAATGCATTATGGAACAGGGACGCAATGAATTATGGGATCGCATGAAAACACAAGGGATTATGGGTATATAGACAAATATAAAAGCAACTAATTTTTCCCAGTGCGGGGTTCTGGGAGTGATGTTGGTGGCAGGAAAAGTCTGTTAGTGCGATCTTGAGACAGAACTCAAGAAAGAACGACTCGAGGTTGGAATCCTAGTTGGGAGAGCTTGAATTTACTCGCTGGTTGCTGTTTTCTTTTTATTTCACCACAAAATTACAATTAAAAGAAAAGCTAAAAGAAAAGTTTTTTTTTTTCTCTTTTTTTTTTTTTTTTTTTTTTTTAATCATTTTAAACCATAGCTTAAATATCGTGTTTCTGGGGAGATACCTAGTTTTTTTATTTACTTATTTAGGATTAACGAATGTTTCTTTTAAGAAAGTATATTGACTGTAATAAGAAAATATCAATTTCACATGGTATGGTTCCTATTTAGGATTCTTAATTCAACCCTAATTCAAACAAAAGTAAATCAATAAATACTGTATTTTTAATCTAAAAAAGATAAAAAAAAACAGAACAAAAAAACAAATGATGCGGCTGAAATTCCACCATAACATTTAAGTGCTATTTTCACAATTGGTAGGTGGAGCTTGTATTGTCAAGGTTCCTAGTTAGGGTCAGTTTCAGCATAAGGTAGATGGCTGGTGGGGTACAGAGGGCTAATGTAGCAGTTAACCCATTGTAATAAAAAAAAAATCCAATTTAGACAAGAAAAAATGTTTAATAAGTCAGTTGGGCTTAGTTTAAAATATTTAACTTATATAAATGTAGGTAGAAAAGGCAAATGTTAAGATAGGATCACAAAAAGCTGTTGCTTCCCCACCCCAGTTGTGGGTCAGGTATTACATGACAGCCCTGGTTGAAGCATACAACTTAATCAAGAATATAGATGAAAGGAAACTATTTAAAAATTCTTTTTAGACAAGTCAAAATCTGTATAAAAAGTAATACTCTGAATGATGGCAGAAGGAGATTCTGTGGTAGCTTATCAAATCTTAAGGACAACACCTGAAATTCACTTGTTTGACTATTTCATGAAAATCAAATGAGAAAATCCATTTGAAATTTAGTTTTTTAAAACTAAAAGTCACTCAAAAAAAATTGGATTTTTTCATATGTTCCTTCATTTTACTACAAGTCTTTTTAGTGGGTGGGGGTGAGGTTAAATTCATGTTCCAATGACCTTAGAACTCACTAGCTGATTAGTTAATATTTTGTTTCCACAGTAACTAACAGTGTATACTAATCACCAGACAGAGAAAGGGATTTAGTTTCACTAAAGAAACTTATCAAAGTTTCTATCTTGGAAGATTAGTTGCCATAGCAACTGCTATGAGCCTTTTTAAGTTTTATCAGATAACTTGTTAATCATGCTTGGATCGCCATAGCATTTCTAGATTATCCAAATATTCCTACTGTTAATGGTAATCCTTCCAAGGATTTTGGTGAACAAATAATTGAATTGCCCTGTCCCACCTGCTAATTAAAAATGACAGGTTTAACCTGTGAAATTGTCCAGCCTAGATTAGACAAATGAATCAAAATGATTTACCGTAATTCCCCATGTATAATATGCCTTCATCTATAATGCGCCCTCCCCATAAATTGTGCTGAAAGTATGAGGAAAATGCTTCTACTCGTGCATAATACGCACCCCTTGTTTGGTAATGAAACCCTATAAATTGTACCTCTACAATTTCATTACAGCCAGTGTTTCCTATTCTTATTTTTTTTTAAATAGTTTGACATATATAATATTATTATAATTTAATTTTAAGAAAATTCTAATTTTATTTTATGGCAATTTTTT
>OZ038502.1:98647416-98664916 GCA_964036315.1 Acanthosepion esculentum
ACATCCAGCGGCAAATCTTCTGATCAGGTTTTGAGGAGCATGGAATCACCACTTAATTGCTGTTGTTCCCAGGTCCACCCTGACCTGGGGTAGTAGCACCTGTTAGGGTCCCAGCAATGGGCAAATAGTGAACCCCACAAACTGGGGTCAAAACACTAAGTATAAAAATACATTTTTATAGTAAAAATTACCAGCAATATATTTTTGTAAAAATTACTAATGCTCCCAAGAAAATTAAATTTTGGCATTAAATAACCCATAAGGAATTGATATATCAATAAACGAACAGTGACCTATTACACATAATTTTGCTGCATACTTTCACTAAACATTAAGATAAAACTGTGCTGCATCTTGAGCCATGACTTTCACCAAACTAAAGTAAAATTACTAAATTTCTACAAGCCATTTTTGTATTCTGATCCATATATTCATTCTGGTTGTACACCCACCATTTTGGCTGCTGTACCCAAAAGCCTTAAGGTGTTTGTCATTATACTTGGTAATCTTTTCAGAATTTCAAACAAAACCTTTACGTCTACAGGTATAGATTCTCATTCAAGGTTCCATGTTTAGATGTGATATATTCTATGAATTAGGACTCCTCAGTCCTTTTTCACATTCATGTTGACTGTTTTGGTTTGTTTTTTGTTGTTCTTGCACTAAATCTGACACTTTGGCATTACCAGACATGAAGATTGAACTCTCAACTTCCAGGGTATGTTTTAACTAATTCAATTCATAGTATCTATATGAATAGAAAGTGGAATGAGACCAATCTGTCTCCCTAGATTGAATAATTGGTTGAGTTTGAAATTCCAAGATGGTTACCAATTATGAAAACCTACATAAGTCTGGACGCTCCAATAGTCAAAAACATTAGTATGATAACCAAAATAAATCTACTTGTTTGAATAATAAAGCATGTATTTTCTCATCTCAAAAATTAAACCATTTTAATATGCATACATAAAGTAAAGAGCTGCTAGAATAATTGACTGAGTAGTGAGTTCAATCCTCACTGGTGCCCCATATTTTCGGCCTTGTGCCATATCTAAGCCAAGCTTAGAAAATCATCATAAAGTAAAGAGCAGAGTAAACTCGGCCACTTCTAACATTTGTTCACAAGTTGCTGTTGATGGTGGTATAGACATTGACTGAACAGGTAATCCCAGAACCTGTTAGGTTAATAAATGGAAAATTCTATTATATTGACTTGAGCATCATAACAACAAAATGGCAGTGTAGTTTTTAGAAATCTTCAAAGGTGAAAAAGTAAGATTGTTATGAATGGGTGTCTTCTCAAAGAGGCCCCTTACTCTGAATATATATTGGACTTTTTACTCCAGACCTCAAGTAGAACTCTGACATTCAATTTGTCACTAAAGATACTAGAAAAAAACGGTTGGTTCCTTGTACTGCTCTAAAAAGTATCTGACTTTTCCTGATATAATTTATCTTTTAGAAGAACCTGATTAGTACAAAAATAGTTCTGGTGCCATAACTGGACTGGAGCTGCCCTGTCTTAATAGTTCAAAAGCATCTACATGGCCTTGTGGGTGATGAATTTTTTTCTGCCCTAAAACCTCTTTCCCACAGGTGAAATGTTTCAAGCCTCTCGCTACTCTATCATTATTTCCATGTAAAATGTTTTGATGAGCTCGATCCCCAAGTTCCACCAATTCAGACCTTTACAGTTAAAACCTTCTGTGCCATGTAGACTTAGTTGAGCCATCTTCTTCATGGCAAGAAGGAAGTTGCATTCAGATAGCTTCTTCCCATGAATCACTACTTTGTAGGACACATTCCTGAAATGTTTTCCGATTACTATAATGGCTGATTTTGAAAGACTTGGAATGCACCTGGTGATTCCTGCACTTAAACCTCACTGACAATGCCTCTCCCACAAACCAGAAATTCATATTTTATCAACTAATATATATTGCACATGAAGTGTTGATGCTAATAAAATTATGTTTGGTATATCTCTGTGTAGTAGCAGATGTAGCACAGTTCGCCATGTTAAGTTTAGCAAACAGGTTCACTGAGCAATGCTCTTATGCTTGCCAGTTGGTCTCTATTTACGCTTGTCTATCTCATTTGCATATGATACTACAAAAATAGAACTAGATATATAACCTAGCTATAATTCATATTCATAGTAAATGTACATTTTTTCTTCTTCACTAGTAGTGAAACTGAGTTTCCCGCCCACTGTAATTGTCGGATGCTGACTGAAAACAGCACCTGTTGATTGTATTGTGCATGAAACTGTGTTAAATTTTTTTCCCTCCTTCCCGGTATACTCTCAATATTCTAAATCCATTTTTTTTCTTTGTTCTCTCCACCTTTGTTTTCTGCACCTGACTACTGTCCTACCACTAGTTTCTTTAACTTCTGAAACCTTTATATAGAGAGAAAATGTTTTCCAGTGTTAGCTATTCCATATAAGCTGACAAGAGACAAGCTTAAAAATAAATAAAAAAAATATATGCACGTAATGTTTGACCTCAGTGACTGTCCACCTTCTGTAAAGAGCTAGAATTACTGTCTCTTCTTCAGGTCAAAAATGTTCTTTATCCTGCAGAGAAAAAGGACACATGTTTTGTCTTTTGATTGCAAAGCTTTTGTTTCAAGTTACTGCCATTACTTCTCACTTTTATAATAAATGCAGCTATTTTTTCTTTGTTACTATAACTGTTAAACAGATAAACTCTTAATGAAAAGAAATTACATCTTTAGTGAAGCAGTCAAGTTTATTTGTAATTTTAAAAATCGTTTTCTACTTTCTATCTTTTCATAAGATAGAATGTTACTTCTGACTTAGATTTTTGTTGCTTTTGATTTCATAATAAAAGATAAAATATGCGTACAGAAAAATTGGGTCATCTTTTCATATGAAAGTGAGAATTTTATTTTTATCATTTCTGATAATTTTTCACTGTCTTTTCAAGAAAACTGAATATAGGTAAAAAAAAAAAAAAAGTAAATAAAGAAAAAAAATGCTATCAATAACATTGAAATGAATGATGCTCTAAATGACAAATCTCCAGACTTTTTCTTTGGTAAAAGGGATGTACTTAGTTAATGAAACCTATTATCAAAATTAGGCTAATTTGTGTTGATAGTCCATTGTGAAGAGCATTGGATTTTATAATTTACTGATACTTATCGTGTATTTCAATTTTATGTATAAATAATCTTTTATTCTACTTAAAGATTGAAAATATAAATTTAAATGCAGTCATTGTCATCCATTGTAATTTTGGCTCTTTTAGTTCTTACTCCTTAATGTTTTCTCTTTTCTTATGTTATTTCACACTGTCACCTCGCTATGTCTTGGTGGCTTTATTGCCTTGCCTGGGGGAGAAATGAGATTTTATATATATATATATATATATATCATTAATGTAACTGACAAGTAGAACCGAGGTTCTATTGAGTGAGTTGCACATAACCTCATCGTTGGTATTGGGCATCATCTCAAAATTAGACTCCCATAAGTCTAGCAGTAGTGATGTGATACCAGCCATTGTCCTGAAGAAATGTGCTCCCTGCCCTCTCCAAATTATATAACTACTGCCTCAATGAATCTTGCTTTCCAGCCTGTTGGAAGTCTTTCTCTATTGTACCTGTCTTTAAGAACTCTGGAGACCCATCTAACTACTGACCTATAGGTCTCCTACAACACTTTGGCAAAATCTTTGAAGCTTTAATCAACATTGAAGTGGTTAATCACCTTACATCCCATGATCTGCTCTCTGATAAGCAATATGGCTTCTGCTTTGCCAATTCTACAGCTGATGTGCTCACAGCCATAACTGAAATCGTTTACCAAGAACTCCACAATAATGGAGAAGCTCATGCCGTGGCTCTAGATATCTCTAAAGCATTTGATAGGATCTGGTATGCCAGCCTCCTTTTAGTAAGATTAAGGGATACAGAATTTCAGGTTGATTATTTGACTTAATACAATCATTCCTGTCGAACCGTGTAATGAAGGTCGTCCTTAACAGATTCTCCTCCAGTTCCTTTCCCACGAATACAGGTGTTCCCCAAGGCTCTATCCTGGGCCCTACTCTGTTCCTTATCTTCATTAACAATCTCCCCGATGTCATCAGTTCCCAAGTAGGCATCTATGCTGATGACACTACTATTTACTCCTGCCTCAATAAGCAAGTCTGGTATCGCTGACAAAACTAACCTGGCCATTAGTCTTGAAAAGGACCTCCAATCAGTTTAAGACTGGAGCAGGAATTGGCTGGTTAACTTTAATGCCTCAAAAACAAAACTGCTCTCTATTACTCACCACAGGGAACCATCCCTGTCACCCATTAGAATGTCTGATGCTCAACTCCACTAGAGCACCTCTTTGCGACTGCTTGGTCTCACACTGTCTACTGACCTGAGATGGAACAATTACATTGAATCAATAGCTTCATCTACCGCCAGGAAAGTTGGTTCCCTGTGTTGCGCCAAAAAGTTTTTCTTGTCCGAGTCCATACTTCAAATCTATAAATCAATCATTTGTCCTTGCATGGAATACTGCTGCCATGTATGGTCTGGTGCTCCCACTGTTCGCCTTAAGGTCCTCAACAAGATCCAGAGACAGATATGCAATGTGGTTGGTCCTGATCTGGCATCTCGCCTAGAGTAGCTCACTCACAGACTTGCCGTCACCTCCCTCTGTCTTTTCTGCAAATACTTTCATGGTAACTGCTCCGACGAGCTACTTTCACTAGTTCCCAGACTGCATGAAATTAAATGTGCATCATGGTCCCACCCTTTTACTGTCAAAACTATTAAATGTGGCTGTCTCTTCTACTCTAATAGCTTCATCTCGTACGTCCAGTCTGTGGAATTCCCTTTCTATTACTTGCTTCCCTGATAGCTATAGTCTCTAACTATTCAAATGTAATGTCAGTCAACATCTCCAGACACCCTGACCTATTCCCTGTCCTTCTCTTCATCCTTTCCTCCATCACACTTCTCTACTCTCACTCTGTAACCCGTTGTTTACTAGTAGCATCCCGCCTTGCTTAGGGTAAAATGCTTTAAAAAAAAAAATTGTTTTTCTTATCTGAGTTCAAAGAATATCAAATATCCATAGCAATTATTGTCCCAGGCACTTTGTCATTTCATTTCAAGGTGTTTGTTTTTAGTGTGTGTGTGTGTGTGTGTGTGTGTGTTTTTGTTTTGTTTTTTTGTTTGTGTATTGTAATTTCATGTTGTGAGCCATCTTTCAAAGACTGCAGATGTTACTCCCATTGTCTGATTGGTTGACTTGGCTTAAGCCATTTTATTTAAAGTGCTTCAATTATCTTGATGTCTTTTACAATTATATTTCCTTAGAATGACTGCCATCTAAAATAATTGTTCTTATGGGGACAGATAGTTGTGTGTTTGTTTCTTTATGACATCAAGATTTCTCAAGTGGTTTGTCAGTCTTTGGCCCTACGTCATGACATTAAGTCAATGTAATTATTTCAATTATTATATTGCAATCACTCCTTGGTAAGAAGTTCAATCTCTGGATCAGGTAGTGAAATCCATATTCAGTAGGAACAAATAAACAATAGCACCCCTCTCTAAATACACAATCTGGAAATACAAGGTATCACCTTTTTGTCAAAAAAAAAAAAATTCTTGAAGATGGGCTGAGGGTTCTTGGTCAAAATAAAAATAGTTTGAATAAATAACAGTGTAATTTTTCAGTTTTCAATCTTTCTGATATGAAAAAAATAAATTTTTAAAGAGTTCCTCTGTTTTAATTTCATTAATAGAAAATGAATGAATCCTAATCTTTTGATCCTGATTAGTCACAGGTGCATAAAAAAAGCAGATACAATTCCAAATTTAATTACAATCTTTGATGTTATAAGCACAACAGGCAATTTGCTATTACTTATATGTGATCTATTAATCTTTTCTTTTTATTATTGCAACATTTCAGTCATTGTGCCCTTCAACCTTCATCAGATTCTTGTTAATCCAGTTAACTTTCTGGCAATTTCAAACTGAACCCTTTATTTAATCTATGGAGTTAGATTCTTCTGGTTTCACTAATCATGTCTAGTAATATCTCATCTAGTTCTTTAGTTATGTATTACTTGTCCCATTTTCATTCTGGCAAAATACACACTGTCACTAAATCCACAAACCAATGCTTCCACTAGGCTCTTATTCCATGGGGCAATCCTGAATAGAGAACTTGGAGTCTTAAACCTAACCTGCCTGCTGTTGAGTTCTGTGTCACATACTTCACTGCACTCACTGAGGTTTATCTCTTTCTACTGTAGCTGCTGTAACTTTGTCAATTCTTTATTAATTTGCTATTATTTATCATTTATGTAGAGTAAGTGGCTATAGTTAAATATCAATGGCAGACCTGCCTAGCAAATAGAATTGACAAAGTTTGATATAAACAAAACAGGAAAACAAAGAACAGGGCAAAAACTAATATAAAGCAAGCAAACAATATATGAAAGGCAAAGCAACAGTAATATGGCAAAAAAGTCCAAACTAAGAATTGAAGTTGACACATGAGTGAATTTAGATAAATAAATGCTGCATTTTGGCTTCAAGACATGACTGGACTTGGGCCACTTTTCAGTCACTTTTCTGACTATCTTATTGGCTAGGAAGAAATCCCAGCATGCATTTTTTTTTTTTTTTTTTTTTTTTTTTGCCTATAAATTGGAGAAGGAAGAAAGTCTTGCAATTATTTCCACCCAGATTGGAACCAAAAATTTTGTCTAAATCTGCATGAAAAGAACAAATTTGTATATTCTCTGCAATGTATGAAGTTAGTAACAATGGCTTGCCAGATCTGCACATTAAACAATGTCCTACAGAAGACTGTCCTTCAGTGGTTTTTCTGGTTATGATTGACATTGGTTATAGTGTCGGAGTTAGCTCCTCCTCATTTCCTTAATCCTTCAACAGGGGTCTCTCTCTCCCATGAGTATAAATACTGGCTGATCCTTCTCTCTCTCTCTCTCTCTTTTCCGACTTACTCCTTGGGCGGCCATCCCGCGTGATGATGAGGTAAAATCCCTTTTTCGAATCAGGCCTTGAGCCGCTACCTCGTGCAGAGGCGAGGTATAAAACTTTCTCTTTTTCACTTACACCAATATGTGACCTCTCACACATACAGCGTTTCCCATATTTTGGGAACACACTAAGGACAATACAAGTATGTACGGACACTCAACACAAAACACACACATAACTTCTCCATACAAACACTCTGTAACCTTTCATGTCTTTGTGTATTAATATATTTGTTTACCCATAATATATATTTGTTTACCCATGTATATCGGTCTTGTTTGTTTTCTTTATCTTTGGACTTCATTATAGTCCAACATTCCTATGTAGCTGGACCGACTAGTAGGAAATCTTAGCCCAGAGATATCTCCTCATCTTCACCCCGCACGGTCCTCTACAATAGATAATAAGCTTCCCAATTCCAATGCCCCACAACTGATTATAACCGACAAAGTATTCTAACAAGGTTTGTATATTGACAATTTTGGGGGATTTATTTTCTTTCCCCACTTTCTTATGGAATTGTCCCTAAGCCAGACTTCATTTCTTAGAGAGTACTACACTAATTGTAGACGGTGCCTGAGTTTTATGACTCTGGTTTTAAAAGCTTATCACAAAACGCTTAAAGTTTTAATGAGTTTTTTATTAATGGTTTGAAATATCATTTATTTTCATATTATCAAACAACAATCTCTGAAACTAGAACAGGAAATGCAATTATTTTATGGTCATATAGATAATCAAAGAGAACAAAACAAATGCATACAAATGTCTACTTGTGTTTCGTCAATTATGCAAAAGCATTTGATGCAATGCTACACAGATCTATTTGTATTGTTAGAAAAATGTTTTATATTTATTTTATAATCCACAGTACTTATCCTTGGAGTAAACCACCTGCATTTGCATAGAAAATGAAGTACACAAAACAGAAATGGGCCTAAAACAAGGATGACTTCAGATTTATTTTAACTATATAACTACAGCAAGGTAATCTTAGAACTAGAATTTATATCAGGATTTATTATTGGTAGGCAAAATTTTAACAGCATAAGATATTCAGATGACTTTGTGTTTATGGCAGATATAAAAAAAAAATAAAACTGCAGGAAATCTTAGACAAGGTCATAAAGAAAAGCGAGACAAATAGACACCTCATCAATTGTAAAACTGTACATTTGTTAGCAAGAGAAATGGTACCAAAATGTAAGCTACAAATTGAAGGTATCAAACTAAAACAAGTTCAAAATTTCAAATATCTGTGAATTGTTTTAGATGGAAAATGTAACTCAAAGATCTGAAGGTGTGCTGGAATAGCAAAAGATGCCTTCCAAAAGTTAAGCTGAATATCAAATGTTATTACAAAGAGTGCTGAACTGTTATGTAATATATATTTGGAATGCCAATGAATTCCAATCTTTTTCCCCATGTGATTCTATAGAAGGATGTTTAGACTTCCATGGATGGTACATGTAAGCAATGTGGAAGTTTTAAGGAAAATGGAAATATAGCAGGGGTGGGGGGGGACGAATAAATGGCTAATGAAACATTGACTGGTATTAGTAGTATGGTGAGCTACAAAGGACAGAAAGTTAGGAGAGCTATGATCACCCATGTCCTGAAGGGATATAGTGTGTGGAGTTTTTTTTTTTCTTTCTATCATAGGGTTATTGTTATAACACACTTGTACTTGGTATAATGCAATTCATTAAAGATTTCTCTATACATACCGCTTAGGAGGCTATTGTCATAATGCCTTCATAATTAGTATTAAGACTGACTCCAATACAACTGGTATTTACCCAATCTTCCTCACAAGGAGGGATGTGGGGCAATTCCAAGCCCATAGGCTCAGGCAAAAATCTCCATTAGACACCCCCCTCCACATACATGCCTGAAGGTAGAAAATTTGACAAGTCTGTCGTGAGCCTGGCAGCAAATTGCCTGACTTCAATATGACTACCCACAACCTCATAGCATGGAACTCATTATAGTATTGAAAAAGTTCATAGTCACTGGGGGGGGGGTACTATTTACTCCACAACATCCCCTACTTGTATGAGATTAATACTTTATTAAATAAATATATCTTTTATTTTTATTTTGTATTAGTATCTCCTCCCCCTCTTGCATTTTATTTTGTAGGGTTTCCGTCTTGGATCCACTTCTAGTTCTTCTGTACATTTTCTTTTCCTTGAACTTGTCCTTGTTGGTTCCCTGATTCGTTTTGGTACTGGCACATCAAAAATGCCATACAGAATTTTAACCAGTTCTTCAGATCTTTCATCAGTTAATCTTTTCTTCAACTGATTTTGGTGACTTTTATGTTGGAATTTTTTCCTTTCGCCATGTAGATCAATTTTCCGATTGTAGCTGCTATTATGCCATCTTCCCATGTTTCCTTTCCATCCTTGTATGCCCTAAAGAATACTTTATCACTGACCTTGAAAGTATTGGTGTCATTTTTATTAACCGGTGATGATTTTTGACTTGGCAATAACTTGAACACAAATTTTACCCTTCTGGCAAACATTAATTCCACCAGTGACATGCCTAATAGAATTTTGGGGTTAAGTGTCACATCAGTGCATGCACAAAAAATTTTGAAGTGACTCCTCATTTAATTTGTCCAGTTTTTTTTTTTTTTTTTTTCTATGATCTTTTGAACATTCCTACAAACCGTTTCACTTGCCTGTTAGACCTTGGGTGATACAGTGGGGGCGTAATATGTTCTATAGCAAACAACTTGCAAAAGTCATAAAATTCTTTTTCAGTGAATTGTGTTCCATTATCCGATACTATGGTATCTGGTATGCCACATCTCGCAAACAATTCAAGCAAAAAATTCAGTGTCACTGAGGATGTAGTATTTTTGCACTTGTAAATTTCTGTCAGAATGTGTACTGTGTTAAAACCCTATTTCACCTGGTTTTCTTGGTAAAATAAAATTGCAGTACTTTTCAGACTCTTTTGGTGCCATTCTAATTTTTTTTTTTTTTTTTTTTAATCATCTTCCCAGCCACTGCATTCCTGACTAAATATTTCTTCATGTATGTGAATATGCACAGCAAAAGTCGGTCTGTAATCAGGATTGTGTTTTGCATCAATCTGACATCATAAGACATTGAAGAATTTTTCCATCTTCGGAACTATATCCAACATTTTCAATTGCTGTTTTTGTACTTCCAGCAACTGCTGATTCTGAATTTCTTCTATAGAAGTAAAAATTTTCTCTATATTTGCGAGAATTTTTTGTTGTTCTACACACGGGGAAAAATTTTTTTTTTTTTTTTAACCCAACATGTTTTAAACTCTTTGTCATCTGAAGCAACAAGTATATTCCATACTTGTTCCTAATACAAGCATATTCAGTCATTCGCTTTGTTCATGCTAAGTTGAGAAAAAAAACACTACATGAAATTCACCATTTTTTTTATTTTCCTTTTGTTTATCAATAATTGGAAATGTTGATTATTTTTTTTTTTTTTTTTTTTTTCTTGTTAAAAAGGTTGAAAAATTTTAAGCTGATGTTAAAAATTGACACAAAACATTGATTTAAGATAGAATGATCTTTTATAACCGGTCTCTAATTTTTATTTAGATACATTGTATTTATTTTCAATTTTTCTAGCTGAATTGCATATGATCCATTATTGTACATAATTAGGTTACAATAAAATTTGTATTTTATATGAAGGCTACCTTATGAAAACTGAGATGTAGCAGAGTGGGTGGCACTCTGACACCTGCTAATAATATTCATTGTCTTTTTCTCTCGTGGTGATTTTGTAATTCTTCCTTTCAAACATGTTTTGTTCACCTTTAGTAAGTACAAAAAAACAAATAAATCTACCAATGTTATACTTAGTAACAAAAATAGTCCACCAAACGTGTGCTTTCCATTATTCTAGCCTTCATGTTTTCACAAATAACCCAAAATGTAGATGCTGAAAATTTGGTTTCGTCTTTAGTGTAAAAGAATATTGTTCTTGCATGTGCCATGTTCCTTCAGAACATAGACAAAAATGACTCTACACAATTTCCTGTCTCCTAATCTCTGTTCTGCCAAACATTTACACAAGCTCAATCTATGTGCCATGTCCTTCAAAACATTGGCGATCATGGCTCTCCACAACTTCCTGTCCTTTGTAGCTCTCAGGTTTAATTTTGCAGGTGTTATTCACTGCTTTCCTCTGTTCCTCTTGCCTTCACGATGTCTTGACAGTGTGAAATCTTTTTACATTTCTTTCATTTTGTGCCTTAGAATCAGAAAGAGATAGTTGAAATTTCTAAGCATGTGTCAGTTTTGTTCCCATTTTCTTTAGAACTTCCTAGCTATGCACATATTCAATCCATGAGATTCTCATCATCACCTTGACTTTTGTAATTGTAAGCCAGATCCAAATGCAGAAGCAACATTCATTTCCACAACAGTCTATCAATGACAGCCATCAACAATTCTGGTACAGTCATACCTGTCCACTGTTTGACATTGTCTGACCAGTTTTTGCATTGGTGTCCTCTCCTATGTCCACCTTCAACAGTGTCTTGCATGTTGGTCTAGCACAGGCTGTCATATTTCTCATGATTCTCAGCATCCTTCTGTAGAACCACATATCTGTTGCTTTAATTCCCTTCATCAGTGAGGAGACTGTCCAGCATTCATTGCTATATAGGACTGATATTTTATGATGGAATTTTCCTAGCAAGACTTTCATCAGGAACTAAACTGAAAGAACAAAACCTATAAGAATGTCATCACACACATTTCTATGATATATATATGTGTTTGTCTGTATATCTGTAATTCAGAATAGCTGTCAAAGAACAATATGAATAAAGACAAAAGAAAAACTTAGCCAACACATTTTGTCATCTGAGGGACTCTATCAAGGCAAATGTGAGAATTTTATTTTGTAACAAGTATTTATATACACGAGCAAATGTTATTTGTTTTTTTCAAAATCTTTAGGTATAAATAAACATTAGGTTAACAGAAAAGTCAAACAAGTTATGAAGGACATGAAATAATACAATTCAATATCTAATGAACTAAAGTGAGTAAGTGATGTTTCTGAATTTTTTTATATGCAAATTAGTATTTAAATTTATTTTAGTTTGGGATTAATTTGTGTAAAATATTTTGAGTAACATGAGTTTATGGATTTAACCATTTTCTAACATTTATTTATTTTTTTTTTTTTAACATTTTTGTAGTTTAGTATGTTGGCTGTGAAAGTAATTCTGATAAGTATGTTTCCTTTTGTTTCCATTTTCTCTAAAACTTTGCTGTTGCTCACATATTCAGTCCATAATACTAAAGACAAAAAATAATCTTTTTGCGAGTTGATAAAGAAAAACCTCAAATGATCTTGAAAATTACAACACCTGAAATCTGTTTTTAGATGAAACTTTTTCATTTTTTTTTTTTTTTGCTTCTTTTTCATTTTTTAAAAAATTTTTTTATTATATCTCGATGCTCTGGCTTCATACTGTCTTCAGGGTAAATGCGCAGGTTTTCAGGGATAGCAGCCTGGAATGAAAAAAATCAGAGCCGTGTTTGAATTCCACTTGGATTTGTTACACCCACTTATAAGCAAATACCTTGGGAAAGGCATGAATCCATCTCCTACTTATGGGTTAAATAAAACTTTGAATTCAGTCGAATCCATTACATTCACTTACGTGCTACTACCCTTGGGAAAGCTATAAATCCTATCCTCCCTCCAGCTATGGGTAAATAGCAAGACAGACCTGGTTCTATAGACTTGCATGGCAACTGGTCTACTGCAGAAAGAAATGGCAACTTACTGTGGGGAAAAAATCTGCCTCATCCATCATGTATCAAAAGATACATGATTGCCTAAGTGTGTATCATGCATGGCACATAACTAACTGATCTGAAAAAAAAAATCATTCTCATAATAAAAAAAAAATGAATGCAATATTCACTTGCAAAAAAGGGATTATACAATCCAAAATGTTTTGGCTTTAAATAATTCACAAAGGGTTGATGAGCCATAAAAAACTCAGTTCATATCCTGCTCAGGCTTGAAATTAGAAATGACTGTCTTCTGATGGGACTTTCACTCTCATCCTACATTTTTGGAGAAGCTCTTTATATGGATGGGTTTTTTTTGCTTTTTTTTTTGTTTTTTAACCACAAAAAATTTCATGATGAAATGGCGGATCAACTTGTAACCCTTTTGCCATTCACTGTTTGTATTTATTTTGGCATTTTTGTTATCAAATCTTATTTTTCAGTTTTGTATATTTTGATTATTATTTTTTTTAATTGTCTAGATATTTTATTTTCTCTAATAAATGAACACACAAATTATGCTGTCAGCTAAAATGAGTTTTAATTATTCTTACCTAGTGGTGTGCAACATCCTAGGCAATAAATATTTCAATGACAAATTTTATGAGAATGTCATTAAAATGTTCTGTCTCTTATAGACAAATACGTATAACTTTCTAAGTATTCTTAAGCAGCCTCTCGTATCATTCAATAGAATTTAAGTACATCTAAACTGGTTCTGTCTAATTTTATAGACATGCTTAAATATTAAAAACCTGTCTACACTCAGATGGCAAAAATTCTACTTTGCAAGCAGCAGATAACTAAAAGATGATCGTTTTTTTTGTTTAAATTTTTTTTTATGTTTTGCAAGATGATTTATGCAATACATTAACTTTAGGGATATGCTTAAGGGTAGGGGATGCATTTTTCACAAGAATTTGTCATACAAAAGGTTAAAATGCTTCCTTGGCTTTCAAATGAATTAAATCAATAATTTTAATTGGTAAATCTTGACTATTAACCTACAATTTACTCTTTCCATAAGTTGTGCATTGAAAATCAGCAATAGATGATTGCCAAATTTTAATACAAATGTGAGTAACAGATGGTGGTTATTATTTATCCTAGTCTTTTAAAGGTTTTCGGTTTTGTGCTTGTTAAAAATGTTGGCAATCAGTGCAAAAAGTATTAATTAGTATCTGGACATTAACAAATTAAAAATTTTTTTTTTTTTTTTTTTAGAAAACTGAGTGGAACTGTAATCCCAACTATAACCTCTGACCCTGACATTTTAAACTTACTTCAAGGATCATATTGTATGAATAAAATGAAATGATCTATAAATTGAATACAAACTGGATAAGCTGTTCAACAAACCTGTAGATTTTTAGATAAAATAAAGTCGAAGACAAAATTTGTTTGAGATTTCTTAAGTAACGGGTGATGAGCCCTAAAAATAATTCTTTTTTTTTTTTTTTTTTTTTTTTAAATTGATTTCACCCCAAGCAAGGCATTAAAGCTTTCCATACCCAATAAGACACAAGGGGTTACTGAGTATGGAAAAATTAGGACAGAAACATTACTAATGAGTGGGAAGAGGAAAGAGTAATCAAGAGGGCAGTAGATAGTGATTAACACTGCATTTACATTTTTGGAGATTAAAATTGGCTGGAAAGCATAGAGCTGGAAGGGGGTTCCGCAACCGAGAAAAGAAACTGTTAGCATTGACTTTCCAGTTACATCGAGCCAGCTCGACTGTAAATTGATGATCTTGATGCCAAAATGTTGAGATACCATAGCAAAGAGTTCATCCGAACAAGTGCCATGAAAGTATTTATAGAAATGGAGACAACCTTGTGATGGTCAGAAAGTGATTGAAGCTGAGCTACCAGATCAGGACTGATAATATTGCTGATTCTTACGTATAAAAAGATGAATTTAATAAGTTATTTTTTCTAAATCCTAAATAACTTTCAATTCAAATATTAAGAGGATTAGTATCTGTCTATATTTCTGAGATGAAGTATTATGTACACTATTTACATTATTCCTCAAGGACACATGACACAGTGGATGAAGACGTTAGTTAGATCCAGTGACAGGACCCAAAGAGTGTGAGTTCAATACCTGGTTAAGGCAGTGGAGAACTTTCAGAGGGGAATTAACAGGAGATAACTGACATCCATGAGACATGGCACGGGGAACTAGAACAGTCTACCCCAGCGAGCGAAATAAAGGGTTCAGTTCGACATTCCAACCACCTGAAGAAGGCCGGAGCGTACAATGGCTGAAACGTTGTGATAAACATAGTGACAAAGATTAGGACAATAGTCCGAATAATGTAAATTAAGAGGATTACTTTTCTAGTGGCCATTTTACACCTTTGTTATCGGTCAAAAGATGTTTTTAATATCTCTCTCTCTCTTTCTTTTCCTTTTCCTTTTAGAGTAAATTTTCTTTTTTTATTCTAGATTACTAATGTTTTTGTCAATACATTCCCGTGAGTGTCTAGGTGGTGGTGGCTTTATATTTTTTTTTTTTTTTTTTTTTTTAAATCGATACACCATCTCTATTACCAACCAAGGCTAGACAGTGTGTGTCTATGCGTCGCATGTAGACGTGTGATTTCAGTAAAGGCTGTTGGTATGCAAACGTGTTCTAATTTACCCTCTCAAAAGTTAGCTCAACCAGTAAGTTTTTTGGTTACTTCTCAGTCGTACTCAATGTTGGGATTCTCCCCAAAGTGATATGAAGATGTCACCTTCTTAACAAATCAACCATGGGGAGATTTAAATTTGGGTCTTGTGTTCAGAATGCTAACACTCTGACCACTTGGTCACGCGCTAATTATAAAGAATAAAAAAATCTTTAGCTGTATCAATATTATAAGACTAAAATGAGTGTCGCTGGTAGAAAGTAAAAGTTTAAATTCTTATTAAACAACTTATCATAATGCAGTATTCTCCCCCCACTTCATTCCCTGTCTCATGTGTTGTTAGTCATTTTTTTTACTAAAGTGTAGCTGAATAAGAAGGTACAGGTAATTCACTCCATTTGGTTAATACCTGTTTGTCTGAGTTTTTATGGCTGATAAATTCCCTCAGTGCATGCCTGAGTAAAATAAAATGGGCTGAATGAATTTTATTCCTTTGTATTAAATAATGATTAAGATCTACCATATTGAATTCTGTGTATCCATCCTCACTGCATTCAAAATGAATTTCTTTAGATTGATTGTAGTGATTGGGGAAGCACCCTCTCTGTTATCTGATCCACAAAGTATCAATTCTTGGAATAAACTGTCTGAATGGAATTCTTGGAATAAGCTGTCTGAATAGAATTCTTACCAATAGAATGCACAGAGATTTTAATGGTAATTACACCTTGTGAATGTATCAAGGTGGGACTTGGCTGTAAGAGGTCAGGACTAGTGGCACTAACGGATAGAGCAGTCATCCGAATATTTGTCATAGAAGTAGCAATAGAGTAGTGCAACATTGCAACTGTGGGGAAAGTGGATGTAAGGTTGAAAATAATTCAATCACCAACAAGGTTACAAGGGGTAAATTGGAATTATGATAGACATATGTTAGAAAAAGTTACAAGGATAGGAACTTGTGGAGAGCCATGATCGACCATATCTTGAAGGAATGTGGCATAGAGAAGTGGGTAAATGTTCATTGCACAATGGCGGGAAAGACGTTAGATAATATTACAATAATAAAAAGGAAATTCTTATTGGCCAGAACAGAGGGCAGGCTATATTCTAATGTTACAGTCAAGCAAAGTGTTTAAAAAAACAAAACAAAAAAAACCCCACTAATTGATGCTTACAAAAAGGAAATAAATAAGCATGTATATAGACTGTGTACAAATAAATATATATATATATATATATATATATATATATATATAATTATGCATACACATCTAAGAATTGAGTGTTCTAAACCAAAAGGTTTCCTGACTTTCAAAAGCAGTTTAATATCTGAAAAATTTCCAATTAACTCTGTCATATTTCTTGAAGTCTAAATCCACCTAGCCTGTATATTTGGATAGATTCCCATTAAGTTGAACATGATTCTGAAAAATGGCACTGCATGATTCTTGTTTGTTTTTTTTTTTTGTTTTTGAGAAAATTGTCTGGAATCACCAAGTCTCAATATCAGTCAGTTATGTGCCATGTGATACATGCTTAGGTGATCATGTATCTTTCGATACATGACTGACGAGGCAGATTTTTTTCCCCATAGTAGGTTGCCATTTCTTTCTGCAGTAGACCAGTTGTCATCCAAGGCTATAGAACTGGGTCTGTCTTGCTATTTACCCATAGCTCAAGGGAGAAGAAGAGGAGTCATTTTTTCCCAAGGGTATTAGCACGTAAGTGAATGTAATGAATTTGACTGGAAAATCAGTCCGTCAGTTATGTGACATACGTGATGCACGTGTAGGCGATCATGTATCTTTCAATACACAACTGACAAGGCAGATTTATTTTCCTGCAGTAGGTTGCCATTTCTTTGTGGTAGACCAGTTGCCATCCAAGGCTATAGAACCCGGTCTGTCCTGCTATTTACCCATAGCTGGAAGGGAGAAGAGGAGGATTAATACCTTTTCCAAGGGTATTAGTACGTAAGTGAATATAAT
>OZ038502.1:98669916-98784916 GCA_964036315.1 Acanthosepion esculentum
CTCAACAATCCCAGGTTTGTAGCACCACTGTGCTAGTGCATGTATATTTTAACATACAAATAAATGCAACTGCCAAATAAGTCTAATAGAATAGCACACATGGGAATAATTCTCTTAAAGGAGAAAAAGGTAGAGCACCTTTCTTTCCTTATTTTTTTTCTCTGCCATTTTAGTCTATTCCTTCTGTAGTTGCTTTTCTTTGTGTATTTAATAAATGTACACATGCACATGAAGATGCCGGTAAATTTTCAGCATTTCCTCAGATTAGTTTCGTGTTTCGTGTTTTAATTAAGTCTTTTTGTACCAATCACAATATTTAATCATAAAATATCTCTTTCATTCACCTAAAGTCACAAATCTAGACCAGCCCATCTCCAAAGCAATATAAACCCACCATGTGGTCATGACAATAGAAACAAGGTTGGGCTTTGGTGTGACAGCAGCATTTTCTCTTTTCTCTCTCTCTCTCTTTCTCTCTGCTAAATCATAAGTGTGCCAGTTGTTATAAAAGCATGAGTTGTTAAGCACCAGTCATTCAACTATGTTACATGTTGCCACACAAGCAGAAAAGGGTTTGTATTTTCTGTCCTTTTTCTTTTAGAAAAGGAAAACTGATCAATTCGATGACATGCAATAAAAAAAAAAAAAAAAAAGAAGCAAATCCCCATTTGGACTATTACGATTTTTCTTTTACTTTAGTAATAATAATTAGATTCAAACAAGGATTTGACAATAAGTATTTTGTTTTCTACTTGCAGATTTGTATTTGCTTTTCACCTGTTGGATCTTAAATCAGCAAAACAAATAACTAATACTTGTGTAGTCATTCAACCAAGAAAGTTCACTTATAGGTAAGTCAATTTTATGCGTGTTTTAATATTTTTATCATGGTTTTATTGATGGTGTCATTTATATACTTTTGTGTTTTTTTTGCTTTTTTTGTTTTTGTTTGTTTTGTTTTTTCTTTTTTGGTGTGTGTGTGGGGTTAATACTTATATACTTTTTATACTTTATTGGAGCTTTAGTATCCTCCTCTAAGAAGTAAAATTACAAAAATATTTAATTTTTTTTAATATCTGATGCAATATATATATATATATATATATATATATAATATCACACATTGAGTGCTGGTGTTAATAAAACAGTGCTCAATGTAATACAATGGAGCTATTAAGTATATATTAATAGATATACATATTATCCCTCACCAATAACATGACTGAGTTTCATGAACAACAGTCTTCAGGTTCTGAATATAGACTATTACATAGTTTAAATTATCTTGTTATGATGTTGGCACTGTAATATATCATACTGGAATTAGATCTTTTTTTTTACTTTCAAAGATTATATCTGGCATTTAAAATAAACTGGATTTTTATATATATATATATATATATATGTATATATATATATAAATAAATATTTAAAAATAATTTCTAGTGAAATTTAAAAAAAACTTTTTTTTATAAAGGGGGATTACTTGTTCTTTTAAGGGAGGGAGATATATAAATTCCCCACCTCCAACCTTTTTTCTGTTTTTTATTTCTAAATGTTTACAGAACTCCATGTACAGACTCCATGTACTTTCCAAAATATGACCAAACATCAGAATTTCAGGATTACAATCTATTCTTGGTGGCTGTGAAAAAATTTTGATTACCTCACTTTTATGTGTACATACACAGTCTGCCCAAAAATGTCTACACATTTCAGAAAAGGAATGACTTTTAGAGATATTGTAATACTAAATTCCTTCAAACATTCAGGGATTAATACAAGTTGCCTTTGAACTCTACAATCACAAGAAATGTTCAAAATGGTGGCCTTGAGCTTCCAGACATCTATTAATACAGAGAACTACTGTTTGGGCAATGTTGGACATTGGCCAAAGTGTCCAGTGGGAATGCTGCACATGCATTTTCAATTTCTTGTCTAAGGGTCGGCAATGTAGTCGGTTTTATGCAATACGCAACATTCTTTTAAGACTTGTTGATGCTACAGTCATGAGGATAATGACATCTCTTGAAAAAAATATTGTATTATAGTAAACAGTGTTATTGCAATTTGATAACAGTATGAAAGGCAAGTTTTTCATTTCCTGAAGTGTGTGTATATATATATATATATATATATATATATATCCAGGTAAGATGAGAACGAATAGAGTACAATTCCAATGTTCATAACATTTAATTTAAAAGAAGGCTCAATACAAAGTAGAGCAATATTCTTTATTTTTTTTAGGATATTACATTGAAAAACATTTAATAATCACTACACAATTTAATTGTGTAGCGATTATTAAATGTTTTTCGATGTAATATTCTAAAATAAAGTGTGTGTGTGTATATATATGTGTGTGTGTGTATGTATATGTGTGTGTGTGTATGTATATGTGTGTGTGTGTGTGTATGTATATGTGTGTGTGTGTGTGTATGTATATATGTGTGTGTGTGTGTATGTATATATATGTGTATGTGTGTGTGTATGTATATGTATATATATGTGTGTGTATATATGTCTGTGTATATATATATATATATATATATATATATATATATATATATGTGTATGTGTGTGTGTGTGCGTATATATGTATAGTGAATTTATAGATTAGATTGGGGATAGTAATAAACACCTGTATAATGACTAGTTTTCATACCTTAATTGTTTTAGGTGTGTACCTGATTCAATATGCAGTTTTGATTATAGAAAATTAAGCCCATGTAAAATGCTGTAAGGTTTAACTATCATTTATCACGCATTCTGTTTGTCAGTTTAGTCTTGACAGTTAAATTTGGAGGCAGTAAAAAAGAAAATGGGACACTAATAGGGATATCGGTAGTTTTTGAACATTTTTTTTTTTTTATTTCCTTTCAATTTTGATTTCCTTTCAATTTTGTAATATTTTCTTTTTTACATTTTTTTTATTCTCTGTGCCTACGAGAATTTCTGTAATTAATCTTCTACTTGTGAATGATATGCTAAGCAATTTTCTTTGGCCTGGTGGTTGAGTTAGTTTCTGTATGTTTCAAAAGAAGTGTGTCAATGTTCAAACAAAATATCTTCAAAGTAGCCTTTAATTTCTATAGATTATGTCGTGTAAAATTCATTGGTTAAAATGAATTTTAATTTGTCCTCAACTATGAAAACCTTTGCAGTCTTTGTAAAACCCTTTTACAAAGGGATAAGTAATTGTTTATTTCTACTAATAATTTAACTTGACTTGAAAATTTGACTTTAATGTAAACAAATTGATTTTCTTTTTGAATTAAAATTTTTGATATTTACAAATCTATCTTGAGAAAGTAAATTTTTTTTTTTGTGAATATCAGTACTGTGAGGAGTGAGAGAGAGAAAACAAGTAATTGTGTGCAACTTCTAAGAATGTTGAACTTTTTCTTTCTCTGTGCTGTGTCCCTTCGGGCCATGAACAATTTACCCCTTATGACTCTTAGCAGTTTTCAATCTTTTTTTCATATCAGTAAATGGAACTCTTCCTAACTTATTACACACACACACACACACACACACACAGTTTCATTTGAAATTATACAAATAAAATGTTTGACAAAACATTAAAAGGAATTTTTCTAGCTAAACTAGAAATGTTTTTTATTGTCACTCTTTACTGGTATTAATTTTTCCTATTCCTTCACAAAGAATATTTACATTAATAAAGTAAGAAAAAAATGAAGAATCAAAGAAATGTTGTTTACACACTGTTTGAATATACATGGAATTCTATGTGTATCTATTTTACAGTTCAAAATATACAGAATATAAACGATGTCCAAGTTGGCATAACCAGAATGTTCATTGCCTTGGCCATGACTTCTAAGTATGCTACATAATGAAGTGGTCATCTACTTTAAGGTGTGGTGTGGCAATCTGGGGTTAGATAGAAGGCAATTATTTATATGTAAGTGGCTTGGCGTGTGGCATGATTCAGATCGTCTGGATTTAGATACCAAGAAATATTTTAACTATTTCTCTCCAATACTGTAGTTTGTTGTTTTTGTTTTTTTTCATAATTCTGTTTATTTTAAGGCCTTACATTTGCTTCTGGTTCATTGGCACTCTTCTGTGGAAAATCCAAGCTCATTTCAAATAACTTTTCTCCTTTGTTGCATTTTATAACCTTTTTGCATTTTATGTATTCACTTTTTAACCGTATTAATGACATTTACCGGCCAGTAAATGTTGTTAATACTGTTTATTATAAACAGGGCATTTACTTAAATATTTGTATCTATAAAAAGAACGTATAAACATAAATGTCTTAAAATAATTGTCAGACTTTGTCCACTTTATATATATATATATATATATATATATATATATATATAACCAATAGGCTTTTTATCCAACATTTATCCTAGTACTTTAAACTTTGTTAATCATGCTTGAGTAGTTTTTTTTTTTTCTTTTTTTAAATATGAATTATGTCTACTGCACAATAGAGAAATCATTGTTTGACCTTCGTGTGCTTTAGGCCACTCACCCACAGAGCGTGACAGTCCAGTAAAATTCAATTACATTTCAAAGAATGTATATTCTGCTAGAGAGCACATTTTCTCTGTCTCTCCATTGTGCTGAGCAGTAGACATAATTAACACTTTAAAAAAACAAATATGCCTCTGTACCCACAAAATGTTTAGTCTCAAAAAAATAAATCACCCACTTGAGTGGGGAAAACATCTATCACTCTTCACCAATACACAATTTTTTTTTTTTTATTTCCTGAAAGATAATGTTTTCAAATAGTAATCTACAGAAATAGAAAATACGTGTGTGTGTGTGTATATATATATATATATATATATAATATATATATATATAATTTTATTTTTACTCTTTTCTGAATACAAGTCAGTGTAGAGGGTTAGTGAAATTATGAGGATATGTAGGAGAGATAATGAATGACCAAGACTTGAAGACGTTAAGATTGTAGTAGTTTATGGCTAAATACTAATTATGACAGGCACATTTCAAACTTGTTAAAAGTTTTCTGCTGAAGTTTGAAGCCATTTAAATTAATCTCTATTGCTGTAGGATTCCAATAAAAGTATATTTTCCATAAAATTTTACAGCAGGAATACTGAAATCCATATCCTATTTGAACAGAATAGCCACTGACAACCAATTGTACAACAGTGTAATGAAACGCCATTTTGTGCAAATCGCTTAACTGCTCAAAAGAAATGCAATTTGCAGATCAAATGAGCAAAATTTACTGAATATAGGATGGGAATTTTGATACAAGAAGTGAGCTGAACACATGGTTTAATACTAATTGAAGACAATGTATAAATTCTAATACCCACACAAATGAACATTCCTTTCATAAAACTTCTAGCTGCAAATAAGATCACTGCATATATAAAGTTGGCATCCAATATGGATCAGTCCGACAGAATAAGATGAAGTACAAATAGGAAACGTTTATCAATCTAACATGTTTCACTTTTATCAAAGCTTCATCAGAGAATGAGATATGGAGAAAAAGAAAGAAATTCTGTTATTTTTTTTTTTCTTTTTTGGTATTTGATTTTCATTGGTCAGTCATGTTTCGCATGCATTTGACATTTTTAAACTAACACAATGTGATGTTCGGAATTCAAGGAGAGATGACATGCATCCAAAGTATCAAGAAATTTATGAATAGATCTCAACAGTATAAGACCAATGTTTATACCTCAGTTTCATACAGTTACTTAAAATTGAAAATGTTATTTCAAATGAGATTAAATGACCCTACCTCTTAGCAGTCAGTCTATTAGACAAGAAATTTATCGCACAGTGTGAATGTCCCCTAACTGTTGGGTATAGGGATCTTCTAAGTGTAGATTAGATGTGGCACAAGGCCAAAATTATTGGGCACCCAGTGAGGATTGAACTCTCTATTTGGTCGTAATTGATCTAGTGATACAAGCTTGCTAACTATTACGCCATGTTGAAGTGCCCAATAACTGTTGGTTATAAATTTTTTTTTTTAAAGCTAATCTTTTGTGTGTATATCTGGTGGAGTAATGATATAACAATTTTAAGCCAGAAACCCACAAGATGAAAAAAAAAAAAAAAATTGAAAATAAAAAAAATTATCCAAAGTTGTGGTACTGGGGAGTCTATAAATCAAATATTTTTATTTTCTGTTGGCAGGGTAGGGCTTAGTGCAATTTTGAGTAAACTGGTTACTCTTTTGTTATGGACCATACTGCAAACCTGAAATCTATAAATAGGCAGTGTGTAACCACTTAGGTTGTACTAATTCTATTTACTGGAATGTTAGATATCATCTGTAATGTATAACATGTTTCTCTTGGGATAATAATTTTTTATCTCAATAATAATAATAATAATTTAATTTCTTATAACTAATCCTGAACATTCTTCATTCAGAATAATCTTCTATGTTCCTTCAGGACATGAGTGATCATGGCTCTCCACAAGACTGTATCCTTAGCAATGACTGTCTTTTCACCATCCCGCCCATTCTCTGTTCTTTCATCCATTTACACAAAATTGTTAGGTAAATTATTATTTCTGTCTGTTGTTGTCTTCAGTACGTCCGGTAATTGTCACATTCTCCAAGCCCACTTTTCTCCTATGCTCGAGAAATTTCAACTGCCTGATTCTAACTTCCCTTTTTGTTTTTCTTTTTCTTAACAACTCCTTATTCAGAAGTTCAGTCCATTAGTATTATCAGAATTCTTCTGTAGAACCACATTTCTGTTGCCCCGTAGTTTGTCTGTAAAGAGTTTGCCAAACGTTCATCATCATATAGGAAGATTTATATATGCGCACATAATCCATGTTTAGGAAAACCACTGGAATATATATATATATATATATATATATATATATATATATATATATGTTATAATAATATTTTTAGTTTTTAAAAATATGATTCCTCCGCTACATAAGAGTTCTCAAGTTTCAAAAGCGAGAGCCGAGACCCCTAACATAAATTTTTAAATTATGTAAAACATGGGATGACCCATGCCCTCTGTGCCTACATGAAAAACTGCACATCATTAGATTTCTAAATAGTGAAAAGTTACTAAACCCTAGACATGAGTTAACGGTGTTCTGTCGTCATCAAATGATTTTCGCATTAAATAATTAATAAATAGATTTAAACAAATTAAGTCCATAATTTAAAAACCTTAAAAAACTCAGCTCAATAATTATTGAGAAAAACCCTTTGATAAAAAAAGCCATGTAAATAAACAAATAAATAAACAGATCAAATAGATAATAATGAAACATAACCTTCTAGTCACTCAACGACTCAAGGCAAGCCCATAAATAAAAAAGACGCCATCTGACTAGCATAAGCCAAAACCACTCTGGACATAGAATCCCCATTGTAACTTGATACGCATTTTTGGAAAGGGACTGGCCTGTAGATAAAAATTAATTCTTAATTCTTAGCTCCTTAAACCACCTAACTTCAACGGCCGAAACTAGCCGTTTCCATAGCAACTAATGTTCCAATGATACCGTACTTATAAACACTAGCTAACCAAAAGATAGCTTATTCCCAAATTCCTGCTTGACAAGGAAGCGGGTCCAGACACCTTAATTCTACATAACTTAAGAAATTATGTTAGGGGTCTTGGCTCTTGCTTTTGAAACATGAGAACTCTTATGTAGCGGAGGAATCATATTTTTAAAAACTAAAAATATTATAATATAAGCTCTACTTCTGTATGGAGCACTGTCCTTTTGAAAATAAAGCTAAATACTAAGGAACACCGGATTATCTACCTAACGTGTTCTTTCCTATTTCACTGCACACCTGCATACATACATATATATATATATATATATATATATATATATATATATATATATATATATATGAGAGAGAGGGGTGGGGAGGTCTCCAATGTTTAAAAGCTTTTGGTTATATTCTGCCCATCTATTTTGATCTCTTCAATAAAATAAACATAGTTCATAAATTGAGATATATATATATATATATATACAGGGGTTGGACAAAATAATTGAAACACTTGTTAAATTCAAAGTAGATTTATTTAATATGGAGTTGGTCCTCCTTTAGCCTCATATAGAACTTTAATACGTCTAGGAATGGAATCATACAGCTTCCTGACTTCATCCAGAGGAATTTTCAGCCATTCTTCCATTAACACCTGCTCCAGCTCTTTAAGACACGACTGTGGAGGATAGAGGCTCCTAACTTGTTGCTCCAAAATGCAGCACAAATGTTCAATAATATTGATATCTGGAGATTGGGGAGGCCACTCCATATGTTCTAGCTCACTTTCATGCTCTTCATACCAATTCTTAACCACTCAAGTGGTATGTATTGGAGCATTATCGTCTTGGAAGATGTAGTCATCATCAGGGGATAAAGTCTTGGCCATTGGATGAACATGACCCACCCCAAAATGTTCAGGTAATCATTGCTGTTGATTCTACCATGCAGTGCAACTATTGGACTGAGACATTTCTATCATATAGCGGCCAAACTATCACTGATCCACCACCATGCTTCACTGTTGGAAGAAGGCAGTCAGGGTTGTAAGCTTCTTTGGGCTGCCTCCACACATAAACTCGCCCTGAAGTTGGGAAAAGAGGAAAACTGGACTCGTCTGAGAATGATTTGCTTCCATTGGTCTGCAGACCAGGTATTGTGATCTCTGCACCACTTCAACCACTTCTGAATGTTGCGAGTGAAGAGAAGAGGTTTCCTTACGGCGGCTCTTCCATGATATCCAACCTTATGGCGCTCACGACGAACAGTGTTAGTAGAAACTGGACTATTCAGAGTATTATTCAACTCAGCAGTCACTTTGGCTGCAATAGTCCGATGATTTTTCGCCACATTGCGTTTCAACGCACGTCAGTTCCTGTCAGTAAGTTTGCAAGTCTGGCCTGAATTGCTATGCTTGCTAGAGGTTTTACCCTGTTTCTTGAATTGAATCATAGTTCTTGATATGGTAGCTCTTGAAAAACCAAACATTTCAGCAACCTTATTGATCGAGGCTCCTGCCATGCGAGCTCCAAAATTTGCCCTTTTTCGAACTCGGAGAGGTCACGCATTTAGCTTAAATTTTACTAAATTCTAAAAATAAATAAGACAAAGACAGTAAATTAGATAAATAAACATATTTACAATAGATATAACCTGCAAATATGAAGTTTTAGTTAAAGTTCTTAATATAATAGGTCTTTGAAATATAGGAGTGGAATTTGCACCTGTTCCAATTATTTTGTCCAACCCTATATATATATATATATATATATATATATATATAAAGAAAATATGAAGACCACATTGGTTTAAATAGTATAATGAGAATAAGATTGTAATATTCTCTGTAATGTTAAAATGATTACTGAATGTGACCTATTTAATCTCCTAAAATGCATGATATTTAGAAAAATAGCTCTTTCAAAATAATTTATATTTTGACAATTTCTATTTTAACAAATTGCAATTTAGCCGGCATGGAGAAGCCCAAGAGGAAAGACCAAAAGCCAGATTAACTGCATAATGATGAATAGGATTCAGGAATACAGTTTCCACCATAAAATGTATGTAAGTGCTGACTGCAGGAGTGACTACCTTCAATTGATACGTAATCTACTCAATGAGCTTGTGTAAATGGTTGGCACAACAGGGATTAAGAGGGTGTGGTCAAAAGAAATTAGCAATTCTGTTATAGGATGCAGTTTCAAATTGGGTGTTTCTTCCCTCTACACTGGTTTCTTGATATTTATCGTTGTTCTCTGCCTTGTATATGCTTCGTTCGTTCTTTCATTTGTTTGTTTGTTCTATCACAACTGTACGTATCATACAATGTACCCCGACAGAACTCCCTCTCTTCTCCAAGACGGTCTACTTATCGTCGCTAATCACTTGTCTGGATGATAAACATACTAGACATACACACCTCAGAATGGACACCCACACACCTGGATGTCCCTCCTTGATTCTGTTCAACTACGCTAACATTATGTAAAGTTGTTAATGACCCAATTTTTTGTGGGACAACAGAGAAGGGTCTCGTTTGACGGAAGGATGCACTCACCTCTCAAATTGAAGTCTTACATACTAGACAAAGATGAACTCTCTTTCACCGAGAATAAGGCAAGTCTTGTTCACTATTTCTGCCTTTTGACTCTGGTTCTGGTTCACTGTCTGCTTCAGAGGGTTAGCAAGTTATTCTTTACTAAGATCTACAAATGTCAGAAAGTTGTGGAGAGCTATGAATTCCATGTCCTGAATTTTATTTTGATAGATTAATGACAATGTGGCTCCAACATATTTTTTAGCAGGACTTTCTTTCAATAAGACAGATTGATATTATATTCACTTTATATTTCATATTGTCATTTAAATGAAGCCATATAAATTTAACAGATGCAAATAAAAAGCCAGTACGTGATTGGAACTTGATCTGTCCATAAAAGGCAAAAATATACAACACATTTTTGAATGACACTCGAATCAAATAATTTATACTAAAAGAGTAGTAATAAAGAACTGCAGAAAAGTTGCCAGTCTGGATACTTGTCTCTTACAAGTGATTTAAAATCTAACTTTAAAATCTAATAAATTTAGAAAAATCACAAACTGTAATAGCTCGTAAGGTTTATTCAATTGTCATTTCTATTTTTGTTGGTGACCGCTTTTCTCCTCCTCCTCCTTGTTTTTTTTTTTTACTAGTACTTTGTCATATCGTTACCTTGAATGTTAAATGTCTCATAAGAAAAAAAATAAAATTCAAATTTTCTTTAGTTTTTCATACTTGTAAGAGTGATAGCTAAAACGAATATTCTCAGGCAATAGCAAGTTCAGTCTGTTTCGTGTCCCTTTTAATGTAGTCTTATGCTAAAATTTGCTTTGTCCAGTAAATAACATTTTACCATTTCATGCTAGTATAGTATGTTATTTTTTTTTCTCCCACATAAAAACTACTACAGAGAAGGCCTAAGCTGCATCACATTGAAACACCAGCTCCCATATGGTCACTGAAGTTAAAGCAATGGTCGAACCTGGTCAGTACCTAGATGGGTGACTGCTTGGAAATACCAAATGCTGTAAGCTCGTATGTTCAGGTAGTTCAAAGGATAATGGCTAATGATTTTTATCGGAGCTGAGTTTCAATTCCAGTTGGGTTCATTATATTCACTTGTGCAAATACCATTGAGAAAGGTAGGAGTCTACTTCTCCTTCCCCAATGGGTTAATTAGTAAGACAACAATCATTATCTCAAAAAAATAAAATTGTGTACAAAATATTTAGATTTTGGCATTAAATAACAAATCAAGGTTGAGATGCTGCTAAACAACTACAGAGAATTTACCTGTGCTCAAAATTAACCTTATTTAAATTTATGGTTAAAATTAGAAAGTTTGTAAAATTTATTGATGAATACAGCACATGAAGGAGGAAATGTGAGTACAATACTTACATACTGTTATGAATAATCAATAGTGGTCTTCTCTTGTTTTGTTACTCTCTTCTTTGAGAGAGCTATTTCTGTTTACTGGGACTGTAAAAGGACACTGTACTTGATCTTTGTATTCTCAGTTGAATAAAACTTTCTTAAAGCCAACACCTGCACACATTTGTCATTACACATACTATTTATTTTAGTGTTTATATATGTAAAATGTGTGTGTTATTGCAGCATCATTAAAAGGCTGAGAGATTAGCTAAACATTTGGATATTTTCTAGACACTTTGAATCCAGAAATGCAAACACCGATTCACATACAAGAAAATATATTAATAAAGAAAAAATTAACAAAAGTACCTGGTCAGTTTTAAGAAAACATGAAAGTTAGTGCAAAGGGAAGTAGAACTCAAATTCTGGTGCAAAGTGGTGTGTTTTGCCAGTCTGCCAAAATTGTTTCAAGTTCTCTTGCCGCTCGAACTGAGTGACATTTTTATGTCATCAAACTTAGGTCAGTTTTTGTTCTTTTTCATTAATTCTTTGCATGTGCCTACTGAATGATTCCCACTCTCTGGTGAAAGTTTTTTTTCTCCTATTTAACTAAATGGTTGATCCATGGAGACAAATGTTACATAGTGCTATCTCCTGTCCTGCAAAGACAGATAAAGGCAATTTAAAGAGGTTGAAATTCCATTCTCAGGTAATCATTGACTTTATACACAACTTTGTACCTAACAACAAAACAATTTATTTTATTGCTCACTTTCAAGTATCAACACTAAACAAATGTTTTTTTTTTTTTTTTTTTGGCTTTCTTTTTATCTCCCCAATGATGAAACACATGTTTTCTTACCAGGAAAAAAAACATGCCAATTTGTGTTTGTTCTAAGTCTGTGAAAGTGCAGATCTGTGCTTATTTGAGGACCGATTACTGCCTCAAATTTAAATCCATTATTTTTACTCACATTTAACTTTAAAAGTGTTGTCCTTCTAAACCAATAACGTGTGTAATGTTTATATTTCCTTTGCTGGAATTGTTGGTACATAAGTATTAAAAGCTAGCCTTCTTTTTATCCCCCCCCCCGACAAATTGTACATATGGGAACTAGAGAGGACTTCATAGAGACTTTGAGGTATTATGGTGGCGGTAGTAAGAATGGTAAATAAGAATGTGTTTTGATGTAAGGTATGTTTGGGTCAGTAATCATGGCTAGCTAAGTTTAAGATAAAACAGATTGAAGACCAACCTTTGCTTATCCCACCTTTGGCTTTGTGCCACATTTTTGCATAATAAGAAAATATTACTTTCCTCTATGACACCTAGACTTAATGAATTTAAGCACTGTACTAGATTGGCAGCTAGGTCTCATTTTACAATTGAAATGTCTACATGCAACCATAAGTTCTATGCTAACAGTTTCTTCACTCTCACTTCTCGCTTGTGGAATTCTCTTGCCTTGCTTGGTGTGAAATGATTTAGTCTGTTTAGTGATGAAAAAGTATTTTTACAGATTTTTCAACATAATTTCCTCTTTTGTCATTGCACTTAATTCAGTTGTGAATATTGACATTGAATATTATTCAGTGAAACTTTCAGACAAGTTCAACTAATAGCTGTTAGGCTATGCTCGTATTGATGTAATCTCTGGTAATTTTTTTTTTTTTTTTTTTTTTTGAGGGTTTTTGTTTTCTGGTGATTTTGATGGCAGTACTTTAAAAATGGAATGTCCTTGATGAGTTGTTGCTTCTTTTACAAAACTTATTTTTCTCTCGGACAAGGCCATCGTAATGGAGAACCTTGAACATTGATGCACTTACAAATTGATGAGGCAAGTGTGATAACAAGAATACAATTTTAATTTAGAACCCAAATAAGAGAAGTGTATCTTTTTGAAATAGAAGTTATGTGCGTGAATCTTGTTCAATAAGAGAATTCTTTTATCCAGATTTAATCCGGTCATATTTTCCAGTAACAAAGAATGAAATGTCTTGAATTATCACCTGATGATGAATAGGTGTAATGCAGTAGCAAAAACTCAGCATAATATAATCTAATAGAAAGTTTATATACACACACACGTTTCATTAAATACGACAGACAAGCTACTACGGTTAAGTTTTTTATTTAATTTTTCTTGTGTACGAACAAGAGCTTTCTTTGCTGGACAAAGCGTGTGTAAGAACTGTCCAAATGTTTTATTTTTCTGTGTGCTTTCGGCTATATCTTCAGCTATTATCAAGGATGATTTGATTTTTCAGCTTAATTGAGAGTGTGCATTATGTATATGTCTTAGTGTGTAATAGTGGTGTTTTAATTTCCAAATACGGTTAGCACGTTGTGGCTTTGTTCGTAGTTAATATTGTTAAGGGTAGGCTTTTTCTTTTTTATTATTAAAGCCTCCATTATTTTTAACCTTTTTTTACAGGTGGAAGCAATTAATATATTTGTGTTTTCTACTAGTATATTTCTAATGGAGTCTGGTAAATTTTTGTGTGTGTTTAAATGGGTTCTAATGGAGCTGTGGTCAGATAGGTGTAACGTAAGACGTCTGGATAAGCATGTGGTTGTGTAACCAATGTAATTATTTGAGTCCGGTTTCGTTAGGAACACAGTTCCTTAAGGGGCATTTGAACTCATAAATAATGTTCGTTCTTTGCAATTTTGACTTATCAGGTGTGTTGTTATTTTTGAGGATGAGGTTAGCTGTCTTAAATTTTTTAAGCAAGGGTATATACACACATGCTGGTGTACATATGCAAGCAGGCAAATAATTAATCATCAAATTTATACATGAGGTGTAAACATAATGGTGCTCGATGTGGTTATACAGAGCAGTTATTTATATATATATATATTAATTAGTACATATACGTGTACCTATGTTTTGGCATACAACTAAAGTTTTGCTGGATTACCAGCTTGTAATTCTGCAAAACGTTAGTCGCACTCATAGGTACATGTATATGTACTAATTTACTTTTTATATATATATATATATATATATATATTATAAAGAGATAATCATACATTGAATCAATTAGAAATATTAATGCAATTAATGGCGAAATCTCTTCGCTAACAGACTTAATATAAGCATTAACCTACTAACAATCCACTGAATGATGCGATCCTTATGTATAAAATTGTTGTCAGATGGATCTGGTGTATTTTTAGAGCAGCAAGTACTTTCAAGGACTTTGTGTCCCCATCGTCAGGCTGTAATTTTTTTCCTTTAAAATCAAAGTCAGACGAAATAAATGTGTTGTAGATCGAAAGATGTTTTTTTTTTAAGAATGAGTTATTTATTAACAGTTATAATATTAGAACAAATAAATATCCATTTGCTCCTCACTATTTGGTACAAATCGAGTTTCATGCACATGACAAGTGCCACTGACAAATTCAAACCTGGCAGTCGGTCGTCAATCTGTGAGGAGCAAATGTATATTTATTATTGGTATAAATTCTGCCTCTGTTGTTTTCCCATCAAGTACTGTTTTATTACCACCCAGCATTTGCCGTGCACTATTTTATTTCCTGGTTTGTTTGTCAAGTCAACTGATTTCATTTGGTTTGGTCATTGTAATATTAACAGGAACTTCCAGATTGTATTGAACAGAATCTTTCAATCAGTAAATGGTTTTTTATTAGCAGACTATTAAAGAGGGATGTTTGAGGGCTGGAGGGTGACAGGGTAGATATGTTATTATTGGAACAATGATTCCAATCTTGTTTCCATATTTCTCTTTTCTAATTATCAAATATCATCTCTGATTTCTGTTAATCTTATTTCTCTCTACCCCCAACAATTTGCTGCTTTTCCTTCCTTCCTCGCTGTCTGTCTCTTCCTTCCTCGCTGTCTGTCTCTTCCTTCCTCGCTGTCTGTCTCTTCCTTCCTCGCTGTCTGTCTCTTCCTTCCTCGCTGTCTGTCTCTTCCTTCCTCGCTGTCTGTCTCTTCCTTCCTCGCTGTCTGTCTCTTCCTTCCTCGCTGTCTGTCTCTTCCTTCCTCGCTGTCTGTCTCTTCCTTCCTCGCTGTCTGTCTCTTCCTTCCTCGCTGTCTGTCTCTTCCTTCCTCGCTGTCTGTCTCTTCCTTCCTCGCTGTCTGTCTCTTCCTTCCTCGCTGTCTGTCTCTTCCTTCCTCGCTGTCTGTCTCTTCCTTCCTCGCTGTCTGTCTCTTCCTTCCTCGCTGTCTGTCTCTTCCTTCCTCGCTGTCTGTCTCTTCCTTCCTCGCTGTCTGTCTCTTCCTTCCTCGCTGTCTGTCTCTTCCTTCCTCGCTGTCTGTCTCTTCCTTCCTCGCTGTCTGTCTCTTCCTTCCTCGCTGTCTGTCTCTTCCTTCCTCGCTGTCTGTCTCTTCCTTCCTCGCTGTCTGTCTCTTCCTTCCTCGCTGTCTGTCTCTTCCTTCCTCGCTGTCTGTCTCTTCCTTCCTCGCTGTCTGTCTCTTCCTTCCTCGCTGTCTGTCTCTTCCTTCCTCGCTGTCTGTCTCTTCCTTCCTCGCTGTCTGTCTCTTCCTTCCTCGCTGTCTGTCTCTTCCTTCCTCGCTGTCTGTCTCTTCCTTCCTCGCTGTCTGTCTCTTCCTTCCTCGCTGTCTGTCTCTTCCTTCCTCGCTGTCTGTCTGTCTGTCTCTTTCCTTTCCCCGTCTCTTGCCTCCTTCCTTTCCCCGTCTCTTGCCTCCTTCTCTGTCTATCTCTCTCTCTGTCTACATGTGTACATTCGCATAGCCTTCACACCCATCTTTCTTGGCTTTTATCTCTTCTTCTCTAGTAAATCTGCTCACTCTCTGCTTGTCCTTGCTCTTCTGTCAGATATCACATTCTTTCTTTCTCTTTAGCTCCATTTGAAAAAATAAATAAAATAAGATAGAATTCTTTTGTGTCCTCACATTCACGTCAATGCTTGAACAATCTCCTGTCTTTTCTTTTTAAATCCCCAATCACAGTCACGTAACATTCTTACTGTATATAAGAAACTACAGGATCAGCTTACGACCAAAACCTTTTAAATAACAAGTTAACATTTTCCAACTGAAATGATTTACTAATGTTAGTTCTGTACTGACCATTCTCTGCTTTCCTAATTTTTTACCAAAGGTATTTTTATTTTCATTCTAGTTACTTTATTACTTTCAGGTAAATTTTTATATTTGCACAATGTTCATATTTTCTGCCTTAATTTCTGGGATATGGAGTTGTCATTATTTACATGTAGACTATTATCCTCATCTTTGTTTATTATCACAATGTTTTGGCCAGTGTGCCCTCCACTTGTTGATCTGGGTAACATTCAAGGAATTTGAAACAGAACCCTTTAATTTATAGGTGTATTCGGTTCACATTCTGGTGACCCTGTCTGGAGATACTCAGTTATTGCTTGTCCTATTTCCATTAGTTTGTGAATTTTGTGACACGGTAATTGTGAGTTCAATCCCTGAGCCAGTCAATGTGGACTTTGATTAAATAGAAACAAATGTAGCAGTACGAAATAAGAACTAGACCTCATATCTCTAGACATGGTCAGTAATCTATTATTGTAGATTAAATATAGGGTTCAATCCGAAATTCCCTCAAGGTTACCCTCATCCTGGGTAAGACAATAAACTACGTCTAACAGGGAGGCCTCTGATGAGGATGTGTTGAGGAGCGTGAAACCACCTCTTAATTGCTGGTGTTTCCAGGTCCACCCTGACCTGGGGTGTTAGCACCTGTTTGGCTCCTAGCTATGGGTAAATAGTTAAACTGCAAACTGGACTCAAAACACTATGAAAGTGTAAAAATAGGTTTTAATACCAGAAATACTCTGTAAAAAAAAATTATTACCAGCAATACATTAAAAAAAAATTACCAGCAATAAAAAATCTTGTCAGCATTAAGTAAACCATTGAGGTTATATGCCGTAAAACAAACCAAACCATTCAAACTAAAGGTTACCCAGATTGACAAGTACCTGAAGGCCAGAGGGTACAATGGCTGAAACATTTTGATAATAAGATTAGGACAATAATCTGCATTTTAAATGTCAATAATTCTGTCTTAAAATGCATATGAAAAATAATTCAAGGGATTTTTAAGATCTTCATTAATAGGCCTTTATAACCAAAAGAAATGTGCCTTAATTTAAACTGTATTCTTTGTCTAAGTTTTTTCCTTATTCCTATTTTGCTTAGAACTTCCTCATTGTTTACATGTTCTGTGTTATTCTCAGAATTCTTTGTTAGGACCACATCTGTCTCCTCAGCTGTGAGCAAACTGTCAATCATTCTCTACCATATTTGAAACTAAATATTACATAGCAATTTAGCATTCTTTATTTCTAACAATATTTTTCCATTTAATACATTACTTAGTTTCTGGAAAACATCTTCTATAATTATGAACCTTCAGATTTGTTACATTTTTATTACTCTGTTGCATTTCTGCCACTGTTTAATTCTGACAGCTCCACTTTGAGGCTCACATTTTGGCCTGTTTTCTTTTGATGACTAGACAAATGTTAAAATGTCTGTAAATTCAAAATTATATGGTTTTCTAATCCAACCAGCATGTTCAGCTTGGATGTTATATTCATGATGTTTCAGCTATTGTAAACAATGGCCTTCTTCAGGTGCTTTTTGTAGCTTCTCGGAATTTCAAACCAAATCTTTCATTTCAATCTACATGGTTAGATTGTTCTCATTCCACATGATTCCTCATCTACAAAATTCCAACTGAAATTTTACTTATCTGCTAACTTGTATTATCTTCTATGCGCTGTGTTCCTTCAAGATATGGGCAGTCATGGCTCTCCACAATTTCATGCCCTTTGTAGCTCTTAGTAAAGTTTGTATTTTTGCTCTTACCTAATCCCTATTCTGCCAACCATTTGCACAAGCGTAATCTTCTATGTGCCATGTTCCTTCAGGACTTTGTCGATCATGGCTCTCCACACTTTCCTGTCCTTTGTAGCTTTTGGTAAATTTTATCTTTCTGCTGTCTCTTCTAATCCCTATTCTGCCAACCATTTGCATAAGCTCGTTAGGCAGGTTATGCACTGTTTTCCCCTGTGTTCCTCTTGCCTTCAACAAGAAATATTGACAACTGATATCGGATCTTATGGTCCTAAACTTACAATTTTAATTAGGCAATACAGTTCAACATGACAGTTGATATGCAATATCATGGTTGAGGTAAAGATACATTGATTAGTTTTGGTGATAATGTCTCCCTGTTGATATGCCTCAAACATTTCATGTGCAGTGGCATAGAATATCTAAGTTGAGGCTAAGTTTAGCACAAAGCTGTATGTACTGGTCACCCAGTTGTATCAGATGCAACTTGATCCACTAATGATACTAATATCACTATATAGTCAAATAGTATATTTAGCAAGAAATTCCACTTGTCATATGTGTTAAGGCAAGATAAGACAGATATGAAAAGAATATACTGGTCTTGTGAAAAATCGGTTTAGTTGGAGGACTCAACTTGAAAGTAAATCAAATAATTAATTATTGAAGGATAGGGATTCCTACAGTAAACCCCATTGGTACAATATACAAGTTTTGTTATGTCAACAAACACTTGTTGCCACTTTTGTAATGCCAACAAATACTCGTCATTTTTGTAATACTCATTGTAGTAAAGACTTTGTAATTGCCGATACCACTATAGCACGCCGTTGAACAATACTGATGTACGACGCCTTCGAATAGCACTCACACAATAATACTCGCTCAACAAGTAACCACCAAATACTAATCCATGTTGTGATTAGTATAGAGAATAGCGTAGAGAAGAGAATCGTGAACTATATAGTAATAGAGGATAGACAGATAGTTTGTTTAACCAGCATATCGACCTTCGTTGGGTCATTTAATGCTGAAAAAGTTTTTTTTTTTTTTTTACCTTTTTTTACCTTTTTTCCCTTTTTTTCTTTTTTTTCTTTGATATGGTTTGCTTCCTAAAGTTGTTGTACTCCTGAGGTGTTATGCACCTTTAGGCTGATGTACACATCAAGATTGTTATGAGCAACAAGGTTATTTTACATGTCAAGTTGTTGTGCTCATCGAGGTAGTTATGACATAGTTGTTGTATTCGAGTTGCTATATCAGAGTTACTACATTCGAATGGTACCTTGGTGGAGTAGTTAGAGTTGGGATGAGATATTATATTTTTGTGTAAAATCCTGTCTCTTTCAGGAAAAAGACCTGGAAGTTTGGAAAAGACCTGGAAGTTCACTATTTGCCCATAGCTGGGACCCCAACAGGTGCTACCACCCCGGGTCAGGGTGGACCTGGGAACACCAGCAATTAAGAGGTAGTTCCACGCTTCCTCAAAACCTCCTGACCAGAGGCCTTGCTGCTGGATGCAGTTTAACGTCGTACCCAGGATGGGATAGACTAGAAATGGTGATCCAAATAGTATAGAGGATAGAATAGGAATAACAATTGTTAGACATCAGCTACTTTGCAGTAATGGCTAATAGAGATAATAGAGATCAAACTAACAGGAAATATAAAAAGTGAAAGCACAATAAACAATGCAGAATCATTGCAAATTGTCCATCATAATCTTAAATAGACCTTGGATCATATGATGCCTATTACAAGGCTATTTAAGAAGTTAATATTAAGGAATAAATGTAAGGAAGTCATAAAAGCCATGAGGTTTAAGAGAAACTAATGAATGCAAAAATCAACTTTCATGATGAAGAGATTATAGTAATGATACCTCATCAGATAACATATAATGAAAACTCGATATTGTTTTGATGTACTCTGTACACATCTTAAAACTGATTTGGAGAAGAAGAGGTGGATTCATACCTTTCCCATGGGTATTTGCACATAAGTGAACATAACGAACCCAACTGGAATTGGAACATGACTGATTTCTTATTCTGAGCTGTTATCCATTACACCACCTGCACATCCAAGCTTACAGCAGCTGGTATTCATAAATGGTCACCCATCTAGGTACTGATCAGGCTCGATGTTTTCATTTGGTGATCAAATAAGAACCATGTGCCCAGTAAATGGTAGTCCAGCAAATATAGCTATAAACCTTATAGTTATATAGGAATAAAGTGTCACTGCTGAGATTTGAGTTTGAACATAGATAGCCAGTGAGCAAACACAGGCGATCCCATTATTGAATTAAGTAGACCATGTGACCATAGAGGAAACGTGTATATGTAGGAAGTAGCTGATGTCTAACGATCATTATTCCTATTCTCTCCATTTCTAGCTTATCCTCTATTACTATATGGTTCACAATTCATCATTTGGCAATGGTTACATTTTTATACTTTGGACTCATTCGTTACATATTAGCTTATCTTTTTAGAGAGATTGGTGCATATTATACATGCATTAGTGTCACAAACCAAACTTTAGTCCTTTGTCCATGAAGAAAGGAATGGTCTCCATTCTGTGACTGAGACCTGGTAGTTGCATTTATTTTCATCTGATTTATTTAGCTTTTTGCATTAGGGAAATGCAATATGTTTTGCTCAATATTAATGGTCTTATCGAGTTGCTAAACTACACCTATCCAGTGTTGCAACAGTCTTGCCTGGGGGTTTAAGGTTTCAAGGTATGTGAATGAATCTTCAAGACTGGGGCAAACTACATGTTCTATAGCTTGTGATTATCTGCATTGACAGTTGGGATCATATATCAGTGACATATCCCCTTTGCTGAAGGTTGGCTCTACAGTGCTCAACTGCTGTTCAGTGTTGATTCAGACAGGTCCAGAAGTGCCAGGCATCACTGGAACCAGTGGGGGGAGTGATTCTGTAGAGCTGAGAAAGCCTGTATTCTACATTTAGGTGACTGCAACACACACACACACACACTCTGACTAGGAGCTATGTTGTTCAGTGATTCAGCTTTATATATAAAGCTGTCTTGACTTGACTCTTTGTCCTTAGTTCACAGCTGTGAAGTGGATGATGAGGGTCAATTCCCTGCTTCCACTCTTCAGGTTGGGAGTGGACTGTCCTTATGTAAGGGGTGCAATGCCACTCAGCAAGTAGGTCATCTACTTTGGTTGGCTTGAGACACCCACTGATTGATCTGCAAGAGATGTTTAAAGCAAGGTCCGTTTTCTTTGCGTGTGATGATTTGCTTTACATTGGTGAAGCATATTCTCCTTTTTGAAATAGCTAAGGGCTAGGCCTGTGCTGTGGATTGTACCAGCATTGGCACTCCGTTTGGTGTTAGCCAGCTTCTTTAGGATGGTGTTTCTTGATTCAATCTTGGCTTTAGTCTCTGCGATGTGGTCCTTGTGTGTAAGTGACCTCAAGATAGATAGGCTTGGAAGTGAGCATGTTCCATACCAGTTTATCTTGTGTTGGTGGTTAGCTTTCTTGTTCTGTAGGTGGTAGGCACTGATTTGGGTCTTGTCATGGTTGGCTCAAAGGTGGTTGATAGCATAATATGGGATAAGGCTGCTCAGACCACTGGTGAGTGAGGTCTCAATTTTCTCAGGATTGCTCCCACAACTTTTTTGTTTTTCATGGCTTTAATTGCTGCCTCTAATTCACTTCTTGTAAAGGGCCTTGTGCAGCTGAAGGGTTTTTGACTGGGCATGTCTGGTATCTTGAGCAAATTTGTTCTCAGAGGATGGTGATCTGGGTTTCATCAGCTGTTTAGTAGCAGCTGGTGGGTGATCTGATTGGCTGTAACTTGTTTTTTTTGGTTTTAGTTGATCAGCAGTACAGCATTAACACTTCTTACCAAATGTTGGTATCAAATTAAAGAAAAACTGATCTCTATTGGATTATTTTTATTTATTTGCCTCAACTTGGAAAACTTTTACACTCAATGAATATAAACAATCCTTTTACTTCTCTTTTCATTGTTTCACAAAATTGAATTGCATCATCAGTTGATTCTTAATTTGAATTTTAAAGTCCAATCTCAGTTTGAACTTCTAGAGAAACCTGATTTATTTCGGAAAGACACTGGAATAATCTAGAACATATAATGGGAGCAAACTGACTACATAGAGATGGAAAATGAATTTAGAGAATACACAGAAATATAAAGGGCTGTAAAACAAGGATGTGTCTTTTCATTGGGCTTATTCAACCTTTACAGTGAGGGATTAGGAGCCTTGCAAGGATTCATTATTGGCACACACATCTTGATATCAGATATGAAGTTAATGCAGTGTTAATAGCAGACAGAAAGGAAGCTACAGGATTACCACAGAAGATTGTAAAGAAAGGACTAAATATAAATTTTAAGAAAACAACAAAATGTCTATAGCCCGAGATGTAAACTATGAATTGGTGACTCCAAAACCAAATGAGTATAAAAATTTTTAATATTTAGGAAGTGTTTTCACAGGAGAGAAAATGTGACATCAAAATTCAAAGACTGATTGGAATTATGAAATCAAAACCTAAGCAAATTAACAGCAATATTTCTTGAGAAACAAAAAGTATATGGAACTGTTATATCCTATATTGGTTCTCCTGTATGGCACTGACTGCTGAACAATCTCTTCACAGATGGGGAAGAGACTTAAGGCAAGAGAAATGTGGTTCTACAGAAAGATGTTGAGAATTCCACTGACTAAGTATTTGAGTAAGAATGAAGTTTTAATGAAAATGAAAAAAAAACACTTAGAATCTAAAAGACAGTTGAAATTTCTAAAGTACATAGAGGAAAGAGGGTTTGAAGAATTTAGTACTCACAGGACATAGTAAGAGCAACAGAGAAAAGCAGTGAATAAACTACCTAAGAAGTCTTATGTAAATGATTGGCAAAACAGGGATTAGGAGAGATAGCAAAAACAAAACATACTAAGCACTACAAAGGACAGGAAGTTGTGGAGTGCTGTGTTCTGTCATATTTGGGTTGCCACACTACTACGTAAAATGGTATCGATGAAAAGGACCATTTCTTTTTGTCATTTATTTTATTAGGAGAGTAATGGCAGCTTAGATTCTGAAAGGCAGTGGGAGGAATGACTTAACAGGAACACATGTCACATGTTTGCTCAGTGTCACTCCATGGGTAGTCTTAACTGGTCTCTAATCTGATAGTGGTAGGCATATCAGTGCTTCAGAATTCTTGATGCCCCTCTTGAATTTAAGCTGTTTTGGACTTGTATCCAAAACCCAGACAATCCATCACTGACAGAATACCATGCCCATGAGGCACTCCAGCCAATCACTCTGTAACAAGAGCCATGATTACCCACTTCCAGAAGGAACACATCACATGGGAGAGAATCGCAGTTGATCTTACTGTTTTGTTGTACAAATGTTATATTTTCTTAAAGAGGATATAAAGTTCTATGAACATAGAATGCCAATTCTGTCATAGATGTCTGGTTTGAATGTCTTCTATTTAATAAACATTTAGAGCAATGAACTGACATTTGAGAAAAAATTCCACAAATGTGAATTGGTGTCAGCATAAAATTTTCTTGTTATTTTGATAGCTGATGCCCTTGGAAGACAAATTTCATTCTTGTCCTGAAAACTGGAGTCTTTGTTGAAACCAAAGATGGAGTTCACAACTAATTTCACCTTGGAACTAATTACTAAGGATTTTTAATGCTAAATTAAAAAATTAACACCAACTCATTGCATTTTGCTTAGGAATTCATGGAAATTGATAACCTTGATTTTAAATAGTTGAAATTAGTTCCAGGTTGAAATTAGTTCTGTCACTCCCTAGGATTAACAGAATTTAGCTGTTTGACTGGATTATCTCTTAATCCCACTTTGTTGTAATAGAATCTCCTTTTTGAAATCTCTATTCAACATTTTGGAATTTTTTCTTTCCTTTTCAATATTTCTTTTTGCACACAATGTGTTGCACATTGTGCATCTTAAGATTTGTTGCACCGTGCGCATCTTAAGATTTGTTGCACCGCACGCATCTTAAGATTTGTTGCACATTGCGCATCTTAAGATTTGTTGCACATTGCGCATCTTAAGATTTGTTGCGCCGCACGCATCTTAAGATTTGTTGCGCCACGCGCATCTTAAGATTTGTTGCGCCGCGCACATCTTAAGATTTGTTGCACATTGCGCATCTTAAGATTTGTTGCACATTGCGCATCTTAAGATTTGTTGCACATTGCGCATCTTAAGATTTGTTGCACCGTGCGCATCTTGAAATGTTAAAATAACATAATTGTTTTTTGTGAAACTATCATCATTGTTTCCAAACACTGATAAATTGAATAGATTTTCTTTTAACAGATCATGATTTTTGCCATCTCTCTTCAGTTTTTGTGTCTGTAGTAAAAGAGGTCCATTTTATTTTTATTTTTTTTCAAACAGCTCCTCTGTTCCTATTTCCTCCAGAGAGCTTGACAAAGACCTTACAGTGATGACAACTCTTAAGGTTTCTTCTCGTATGTAATGAAGAAACCTCAACCAGCTAAACAGAAAAATGGCAATGCCTACCATGTCCCCACCCACCAGCTAAACTCCAGCCATTTTGTTTTCTACAGAAATATCTTATAACTATTCCTGACTTTTTTTCCTGCATGTTCTGGTGATACCATTTATGCAAATATATAAGTGGAGATAGAATTTCTTTTTTCTCTCATCCTGCTTTATCTACTTCAATCCAAACAATGAGCTATACAAATATAATTTCCAGCCAACCATAACAAGGCATCATTTCTGGTCTTAACTCTCATCTAAGTACTTGCATTGTGTTTGGTATAATTCATGCAATCAACAGTATGCATCAAGTATTGTATTTGCTTCTATAACCAGGATAAGCACAAGTCACATGGGCATCATCATCAATTATCTCATGTTACTTACTCCAGAATCTGTTCAGCTTTCTTTAGGTGTGTCTCTTCTATTTGCTTTGTACAATTACATCTACTGACTCTATGGTAAGGAAATCTGCATTCTTTAGTGATTGTCCATTTTAGATCCACTGAAGCAAGTCTGTACCGAATGCAGCTTCTTTGTCTCTTTCTCTCCCTCTCCCTCTTTTTCTCTCCCTCTCCCTCTTTTTCTCTCCCTCTCCCTCTTTTTCTCTCCCTCTCCCTCTTTTTCTCTCCCTCTCCCTCTTTTTCTCTCCCTCTCCCTCTTTTTCTCTCCCTCTCCCTCTTTTTCTCTCCCTCTCCCTCTTTTTCTCTCCCTCTCCCTCTTTTTCTCTCCCTCTCCCTCTTTTTCTCTCCCTCTCCCTCTTTTTCTCTCCCTCTCCCTCTTTTTCTCTCCCTCTCCCTCTTTTTCTCTCCCTCTCCCTCTTTTTCTCTCCCTCTCCCTCTTTTTCTCTCCCTCTCCCTCTTTTTCTCTCCCTCTCCCTCTTTTTCTCTCCCTCTCCCTCTTTTTCTCTCCCTCTCCCTCTTTTTCTCTCCCTCTCCCTCTTTTTCTCTCCCTCTCAGTTTTTTTATTTGTTTATGTCAGAGTAAGACAAAATTGGATTATTTTTTCTATTTGTCCATGCTTACCACAATCTCCATAAGTTTAATTTCTGCATTAAGTGCCAGAGTAGTAAGTTTTGTTACTCCCAAACTAAACCTGGAAGAAATCTTAATTTCCGGTTATAATTGGACATTTATTTAGCTTTTCACAAATCCACTATATCTGTTAGTATTTTATGTTCCTGTGTTTGTTTTAATGAAAATATGTATAGTAGACAAGAATACAACGTTTACACACTCTAAAGCATGTTTTAGGGTCCAGTGAATATGGTTAGTGTCCAAATGTGTGTGTGATCCAATGTTTTCTGGTCATTTTCAAGATACAGAATTATGTTCAATTAAACAGAAAGATTGTTTTTGCAATAATCCATGTCTCCCCACACCCAACCAGCTATTGGTTAAATAACAGGGTAGACTTGCCTCTCTAGCTTTTAGTGGGTAGCTAGTTTATGAAAAAGACAACTCTGACTTAGAACCATAAAAAAGGCAACAAGAAATTTTCTTTTCTTCCCAAGAAGCCATTATAATTCAGATAATAAAAGAAAAAAGTCTGTGGAGAATGGGGAATGCCATTTAAAATAAATGTGAAGAGCTACTGCTTAAATAGACACATATTAAAATATTTTCAGGTTGTTGATCTTTAACAGATTTCAATTTTGAACATGAAAGCTTCCAAACTGAAAGTGAGTGTAAAACAGAAGAAAAAAAAACACCCTTTTTATGTAAGTTTATAAAATGCTTCTTGTTGTAACCTGGGGAAGATTCAGTCAGTTATGTGCCATGCATGATGCACGCTTAGGCAATCATGTATCTTTTGATACATGACTGATGAGGCAGATTCTTTTTTTTTTCCCAGAGTAGGCTGCCATTCTTTCTGCAGTAGACCAGTTGTCATCCAAAGCTATAGAACCCAGTGTGTCCTGTTATTTACCCATAGCTGGAAAGGTTACTGAATAGAATAATCAAATGAAGGTTGGAAATTGCTGTGGTGTCCTCCCTCCAAAGAGTCTGTTGGACTCTTCCACCTACTAGGAGAAAAGGTCTTGGAGGAACGGTCAAATAGATAGAACGCTGGGTCAACCGACACACACACTCACTAGTCGTGTAATACTCTTCTGTTGTACTTACTGTTTAATATATATGTTATTTCTTTAACCATTTACTTGGTCACAACAGTAATAAACAATAATACTTAGGACAAGAACACCACATATAGATTCGCTTTTTGTTCCTAGAAGAAATAGTCAACTGCTAGAAGAGAATTTCACAATGAATCTCCAACTGAAGACCAACATACAGTATTTACTACTGTATTTATATGAGTGGGGACATACCCATTATTGTCCGTAGGTATGCTACAACATTTATGTAATCTGCTTCTGGGCTCTGATTACATCTTTTAACCAATGTTAAACCAACACAACATATGTGGCTGACTGCATTATATACATTGTTATTAAATGGCGATTAATGACAATCAAATACAAAAATCTTTCATTAAAATTTAGGACATTTTATTTTTCAATATTTTAATCAAGACACTTCTCATCTTAGCCTCAGTTCTTTTTTTTAAGTTTTTCTTTAAAGTTTTTCTTTAAAGTTTTTCTTTAAAGTTTTTCTTTAAAGTTTTTCTTTAAAGTTTTTCTTTAAAGTTTTACTTTAAAGTTTTACTTTAAAGTTTTTCTTTAAAGTTTTTCTTTAAAGTTTTTCTTTAAAGTTTTTCTTTAAAGTTTTTCTTTAAGAGTCTTTATATTCATTTGTTCTATTATTATTTGAGTTGAAATTTTCCTTCACTGAACAGTCACCCTCAGATTTTTAACTTGATATTTGTAGAACCTCTCATGACCTCAATCTCTCAAGTATCATGAAAGACCCCAGACAACGTCGACTTTTGTTTAAATCCTGAATTTGTTCTCCCCTGAAGTTCAATAAATTTTTTTTTTTTTTTTAAATCTTAGCAAGTTTCACTTTAGATTGATTTTTGTTTTTCCTTACAATAAATTGGATGTTGTAAATTAATGAACAGTATTCACGTTTTGTCTTCCATTTTCATTAACAAGAGATCTTTCCAAATAAAATTGTTCATTCAACAGCATTTGATCTGAGGTCAAGCCATAAATCTTTTTAAAGTAAATTTTCTTTTGGGGGGTAGGCTAATTTATTCTCCGTATAAATTGCTAAGCAGGGCGTAAAACCTCTGTACAACAGTCACTAGATGTCACAATGACCTTTTCTTTTTTTTATCTTGACAAATATGTATTTTTAAATAAATTTATTTATCTATTTTGTCAAGTACTTCCTTCCAGTTTACACATTGTCATTTTGTACACACATTTTTTTTTTTAAATTTTTTTTACTTCAAATTCTTAATGTTTAATAATTGTGAGTCTGGTAACTTCTACAGCTTTGCATCCCTCAAAGTTTAACATGAATAAAGGACATTTATCTCAGCAGGTAATGTATCTACTTTAATGTTATTACCTCCTGCTGCCAGCACCCATCTATGTGCTGTGTCTCTTCAGGACACATCGATGATTGTGACTTAGCAGCTTTTCAACTTTTGCTAAGGCCCTCACTAAAAACCCTGTTCTGTCATTCATTCACATAAGCTCATCAATTAGGTGGATCACAACCCTCCCCTGCTTCTTTTTTCCTCAATATATACTGTGAATGTGATCTCTCTCTCTCCATAAGCATTTATTTGTTGCCATTTTCTTTAAAACTTCCGCATTGCTTACTTGCTCTGCACATGGAATTCTCAGTATCCTTCTGTAGATTTGTTTCCTCCTCATCCATGGGGGTTATCCAACATTCACTGACATATAAGAGGATGAATATTGTTATAACATCAATAATGATTAAGGTGATGATTGTGAGCATTTCCGGTGCCCTCCCCTCCCTCCAAGAATGCTGGGATCAAGATGGATCCAGTGGGTAGTTGAAATAAAGTTGTTGTGTTTGTCGAGTATTGTTGTCTTTGGGTTGTCTTTACTTTTCAGCAGCCAGTCTTGTATAACTTATCTTTCCACGGAACTGGAGACCCTTACAGGATTTATTATTGGTGGGTATAATCTTAATATGATATGCAGAGGAAGCTGACTGTTGATGGCTGACATGGGAAGAAAACAGTAAAACCTCCTAGACAAGATAGAAGAAAGCAAATAAAAAGGACTAACCATCAAATGAAAGAAGATAGTCATGTATGGTCATCGGCAAGAGGAAAAACCAACATTAGAAATGTTTTAACAGAGGATAGAGAATGTGACACTGAAATCAGAAGTACACATTGGATGAATGAAAGATGCCTTCCAAAAGCTAAGCAAAGTGATGAGAAACAGAAAAAATGTTGTTAGAAACAAAGAGGGTGGGATTGCAAGGTCATATCTGCTGCACTAGACTTAGGTTGGAAAGATAAGTTACAAAATGACAAATCATTTCCTCCCCATCATGAAAGGAAGCTAGTAAAAGGAATCCGTGGAGAGCTATGATCTCTTACATCCTGAAAAGACATAGCATTATTTTTTATCCTTTTTTTTTTAAATCCCTTAAAAGCAATTTTTAATATCTTAATAAAATTGAAACCACAATTGGGGCCTCTGATAAGAGACTGAATTGAAAATGTGAATGAGAATTTTTTTGCTTACCTTTCCCCATCTTACACTTAGAATGTTACATGTAAAAGGATCAGCAAAAGGTGTCTGCATTTAAAATGATGAAAGCTTTCAATTTTTGTTCTCAAATTTGATTATTCTTATAAGCACTTGTGTTAAAAGTGCATCTGACAAAAATATTCAACAAAAACTGATAATCCTAAAGGTAGTTTTCACTGGGGAAATCTGTATCTGTGTTTGCATTTAATAAATAGCAGTTCGTCTTTAAAAAGGAAACCATTGCTTGGAAATTAGCCAGAAAGTCAGGTAGACTCCTGTTCCTTGCCAGACAGCCATTTGGTAGTTTCATGTGAGATAATTGTTGTACTCTTGTGAACTTGCCTCTTTCTTTAGCAAACCAGAGGATGAACATTGCATTAAAGATGTCAAGTCAGGTTTATATATGGTTGCATTGAATAGACTCTAAGTGGCATCCACTTGGTTCTTGGATAATGCATGTTTGGAACAAGCTGTTCTTCTGAAAAACAGGCCTGAGCTGACAACTCTAGAACCATTTCTGTTTGAAATGACTCCTACTACAGGTGTCAGAGAGTGAGCTGGAAATAATTTCACTGGATGTCTTTTAATAAGGAATTGTGTGTTCTATGGCTTCACACATTTTGGTTTTCATATAAGATTGTAAATTTTTTTTTTTTTTTTTACATCTATTCACCTTTCCAATTTCATTGGTTTAATATCTAAAGTATTGGGAATTTTGATTGACCTTACATTAAATGGATGACTTTAAAAAATGCTTTGAAAGAGCATTAGTACAAAATAAATCCAAACTGCCTTAGCCAGAATTTGAACTCACATCACCAATTCCAATTTCTATGTTGGAAAACAAAGTACCTCCACCTTTTTAGACAATCAAATTTTCATGCTGTGTTAATAAATAAAATTTTTTTCAAAACATTGCTGAAGAGTGAAGGTTAACAAAGCAGTTTCATGGAGCTGTTTACTGATTTAATGTTTATTGTCTCATGATTGGACACCTGTTGTCTTACTTCATGAAATTAGTAGATTGTAATTAATTATGATTTCTGAAATTTATTTTTTCTCATTGTTTCTTTGGCCTTTGTAAGCTTTGCGGCCAAGTGGTTACAACATACAATCCATGATACCTGGGTTTAAATCTAACCATAACCAATTTGCCAGGGAGGTGACTTTTGATATTCTCATCCTGGATTGAAGATTCTAGCATAAAGCACTTTGCCCATAAATCCATGACTTGGGAGTGAAATTGGTAGAGTTGTTTGAAAACTCAATATTTTTGTAAATGTTAACGAGTGTGTATAATATATATATATATATATATATATATATATATATATATATGATGTCATTCACTGTTTCGCTGTATCACAGCTCCCCAGTGAGACTAGACTACCGAATGCCTCAAGCCCAGATTGAAAACCAGCCAATTTGGTGTCAGACAGAGCTTCTGCCACTAAGCCACCTTCACTCAACAGAATTAGTCAGTCAAATCTAGCGTATTGTTTTTACAAACGTAAACAAACACCAAGTAGCCAAAGTGCTCCATTCATTTTACTGAAGAGCTTTGCATTTATGCAGGTGACCGCTGTTTTTAGAATTAACTTGTTATCCAACAGTGCTCAATTGAAAATAGGTTTATGTGCATGTTCAATTTATAAACAAAGAAAGAAGCAGCATACATGAAAAAGAAACTTGAGTTTCTGCTACGCACATTTATTTCTTTTCATGCTGTTTTGAAACAAAGTTAAAATGTCTTTTTAGTATGTCTGTTTTCCTTTTTCGGTTCTGAAATAATTTCTGCCAAGTAAGGATAAGAATGGGTAAAGATGGTTGAGCTCAAGTTGGGATGATTGAATCTCTACTTGATGTGTAGGCTGCTGAAAACATGCCCAAATGATTTCATTGGAAAGAGAAAGATTCTGTACTTTATGGAAGGGGGGGTCGTAAAATTGCACATATGACCAGAAACCCTTTCCAGTTTCTTTAGAACTTGTGATCATGGGAAAATGATTTTTTTTCATTCGTTATTTTATTTATTGGTTTTATTTCCTTTTCACCAGAGATTTGATTATACAAATTGCCATTGGTCTGTTCGTACTGTTTTGTTCAAACTGATCATACCAGAAACTTTTAACTGACGTTCTCTCAGCACAAATGACAATTTGGCTCTGTGGGTGTTGAACAAACACAAGTGTCCTTGAACAGGCATCTGTAACAGGAATTAGCAAGTCACCCTAGCAGAGTCATGCAGACCTGGATAGAAGCAGCCAGCCATATATATTTAATATTTGGTATCCAGGGTGTGTTGCAATGTACACGAAGGTAGAATTTTATTGTGATTCTCCTTATTTTTATTACCACTTGCTCTATTTCACAATTTGCGTATTAAAAATACACAAAGGTCAGCAGTTTAAACCTTCAGCATGTCTGAGTGCTTTTAACATGTAAATAACGTTTGTGTGGATGGACATTTGCATGACATAGTAATCTGTAATTAGCTCAATACATTTTTAAAGTAATCTTGTATATGAAAACATTATTTCATTTATTAAATAAAAACTAAAATTACTGTCAAATGGTAGCTTAACTTTTGGGCTGCACTATATATATATATATATATATATATGATCGACTCTCCCGTCGAACTAGACGTATGAGGGTCAGGCAGATCAGTTCCCAGAAACTGAAAGCCCGACACCGACACATGAGATTTGATTATAGTGGTGAAGGCTTTGTGCAGGGCCATCCACACATTTTGGAGGGACGAATACAGGGACCTGGTGCAGCAAATGCCACTAGGTCCCCAAACGTCCTCCGCAGGTTTTGAATTCAGTGTTGTCTTTCTCCTAGACCAGTTGCCATCCAAGGCTATAGAACCCAGTCTGTCCTGCTATTTACCCATAGTTGGAGGGAGAAGAGGATTCACACCTTTCCCAAGGGTATTAGCACGTAAGTGAATGTTTGGATGGATGGCAACAAATGGACATTTGCATGACATAATAATCTGTAAACAGATACACACACACACACACACACACACACATACTGTGTATTTAGGCAGCAAATGTTCTTCAAAACAAATATTATAAAAGACAAGATATTTTGTATGTCAATTAATTTTACTGAACAGTTTTTCCAAATTATGAATAATCCTTTTTCAGACAAGAAAGAAATTCCATCAGAAATTGTCCAAAGTTAATTTCGGAAGAAATATGATGCAGCCTTCACTATTTACATTATTTGGACTATTGTTCTCTTAATCAATAGTCCAAATAATGTAAATAGTGTACATAATACCTCATCTCAGAAATATAGACAGATAATAATGCAACCTTTTGACTACTTTAAGTCATCAGACAAATGGTGAATTCCATAGAACTAGTGAGTGTTGTAATGTCGGTCAAAAATGTTATGACATAGGCAAGATGTGACCTCTGTGTATGTATGTCTTTTTTCTTATGGGTGTGTGTGTGTGTGTTTGTACACACACACACGCACCCCTACCTATCTGACCAAAGTGCTATCAGACAACACATTAATAAGCAGTATAGGATCAGAGTAACATCAGACGGTTACATACGAACAAGACTAACATGCTAGCAAAAACACTTCTGATCCTTGAAACAATATTTTTACAACATAAACAACCATATATAAATAAAAACGATTGATTTATTAAAATTCTTTTCTTTGCTCAGATTTTATAAAGTGGATTCGTATGAAAACTTTCCAGTCCCCATTCATATTGATGTGAGATAAGGATTATTGCCTTTTCTCTTGCGGTCTATTTGAAAAGAAAATGAATTTAGATTTCCTGTTGGTACTGAACTGCCTTAGACTTATGGCCTCATCAGGTTGAAACACTGGTTCCCATATGATTACTGAAGTTAAGCAATGTCGAGCCTGGTCAGTACCAGATTGGAGACCACTTGTGAATACATGGTGCTATAAGCTTGGCTTTGAAATGGATAATGGCTTGTTAATCGGAGAACAGTTCCAATTCTGGTTAGGTTCGTTATACTCATGTACACACGGATATCCTTGGGGAAGATATGAAACCACCTCTTCTCCCCCTAGCTATAGATTAATTAGTGAGATTTGTATCACTAAGCCATTATCTCTGAGATAAGAAAATAAAATTCTTACAATCTAAAAATATTCTCTGGCTTTAAATAACCTGCCATAATAAACTAATGAGATACTGATTGGCTACGCAGGCACATCTTTACATTCGCTGGGATATAAATGTGTAGAAACTAATGTGTCCACAAAGTGAGGGATCAATTTGCATATTGATTTTGATAAAGAATTGATCCACCACTTAAAGTTCATAATTTCCTGTTGATTCTCGTTAGGTATGAATTCACCTCTTCTCTCCCCAGCTATGGGTTAATTAGTAAGACTTGTATCACTAAAATATTATCTAAAAAAGAAAAAGAAAAAAATTCTTAAAATCTAAAAATGTTTTTTTCACTTTAAATAACCTGCAAAGGGTAAAGCTGAAAAAATGACTCAATCAATGAACTCCATGATTCGCCATCTTCAGTCATTCTTAGATTTACCTTTTTACAATCAGGGGTGGGGAGAATTTTTTGAGAATATGAGTAAATGAAGTGATGGTATGTGTATAGCCAAAGATATGTCCAGTAATAACTGAAAGAACTTGTTTGCTTTGATATTATAAAGCATAAATAAATTGTAATTACATTTATTATTCAATACATTTTTATCAAAATTACACAGTAAGGTTGAATTCTATGCCTCCTAATTTGAATAAACAAGGATCACAAATATAATTCCTTGGTGAATGTGGAAGAAAGTAAAACCCTTAATCATTGATGTTTTAGAATAAAAAAAATTCTTCACTGCTTTGTGATAAATCCTTGATTCATGCTGGGGAACCAGAGTTTTTCGTTTGGCTTTTATTCAGCAAAGAATATGGCAAACTGCAGCCTTTCAGTAACAAACAGTCGACCAACTTCATGAGAAAGCAGCAAAGTATATATATATATATATATATATATATATATATATATATATATATATATATAAATAAATAAACATAAAAGGCTCAAACACTAATATTCCATGGTTATAATTTATTACATTGGAATCGTAATCATGATCCAATTCATCAGACCTACAAATTCAAAAAAGATATGAAAATACAACTCCGGGTATAATAAGCAAAATTTTAATGACTAAAATTTTGCTTTTTATACTTGGAGTTATATTTTCATATCTCTTTTTGAATTTGTAGGTCTGATGAATTGGATCATGATTACGATTCCAATGTAATAAATTATAACCATGGAATATTAGTGTTTGAGCCTTTTATATTATATTCTTACTCTGTCCTGGATGTAACCCTAATAGCATTTTTTTACAAAATACTGTCTTCTCTTTGCCATTATGAATACTAATTTGCTTTTAAAAAGCATTTGCCTTTTGTAGTTCTGCTTTAACAATTAGATCATATTTGATCTGATATAACACCTCAAAATAACAGCTTCAGATAATTCAAACTACATTAGAACAGAACATCCATTTGTTGATCTGTAAAAGAAATGAATCATTCATTTGTAGCCATAGAAAGCAGAATATATATTGTGCAAATGAATCTCTCAATAATTCATAGGCTAAGAGTGTCATTCAAATTCAAAAGTTAGTCTGCCATATAGTTGTCTAATTCGCACTGTTCATTGCAAATCGGCTTGATGTCTTTTTGATACAGTTATCAGCTCAGCAAACATGTCAAAGCTGTCAATGATAAATTTGTCTAAGATAAATTAAAAATATGCATCTTTGTTACTTCAAATGGAATCTAGGAGAGTGGATGTGTCTAGACTTAACCTCCAACCAACACCACAAAAAAAATGAGCAGAACGCCAGAAATATAAGCTAATCTCCAAACCAGGATGTAGGGTATCTTGGCTTGGAAACTTTAGGAGTGTTGTCATAAAAAAACACTTTATAATAGGTTTTTCTATTATGACAAAGATAAAAAAAACTGTCCTGCTTTGAGGCTGAGAAATTCTAGTAAGTCTAGATATGGCTGACCACTAAAGGCTCGTTTTCAAGTCTTGGGCTCAATGCTCGGCATATTTCAAGTCAGTTAAAGAATCAATATTGTACCACAATATTGGCCAGTTTGTCACTTAATAAGAGGTAAGCCTGAGAGAAATTTGATATCATTCTTTTGTTGTCACTAAATATAATTTCTGGAATTATTTTCTTTGCCGATTTTTGCCTTTGCTATCCAGGATTTTACAAAGTATAGGGACGTGTACATTAAGGTGGAATAGTCTTACATATTTTTCCTCTAGAATTTTATTGCAAAATGCATTGACATTATCACAATTTATATTTTTTTTCTTTTTCTTTTTAAAAAAAAAAAAACTCTCCATCTCTCTGTCTCCCTCTCCATCTCTCTGTCTCCCTCTCCATCTCTCTGTCTCCCTCTCCAGCTCTCTGTCTCCCTCTCCAGCTCCGTCATATGGATAATACCAAGAATGATGTGCATGTTCAGGTAATCTCATTTGCAAAATCAAACTTCAGAAGGAAAAAGGTTGAAATTGTCCCCCTCAACTTGAGCTCACTAAAGAGACGGGTAGCCTCTTCAGCTGCAATAAAGTACTTATCTGTAGAATTATCTTTCCATGATGTGGTAGCAACTGAGTTTATCAAGTCTTGGATGGGAAACCAAAAAATTAGCCAATGCACACATTTAATAGAGGTTTCTTCTTCCCTGTAGAATTTACACAGATTCTCTTATATTCCTTCATTAAGTTCTTTTCAAGGATGTCATCAGAATATACTGTGTCACAATCTGGTATTGACTTCTCTTTGCTTTACATAAACCAAAAAGTAAGTAGAAAATTAAGTTCAATGAAATTGATGCCATAGATACAATATAAGAACCTGGGAATATTCAACAATCCAGTGGAGTATCCTCCTGAGGAGAAGGTGGTCTCAGATCCATTCGCCTAAGCAAACTCTGGTTTGGCTGTTAATTTGATAATGTGATGGTCACAATGTATGGTGATAACTTGGCTACTGCATTTTGATAAAACAAAAAAAATTATTTTCTACAGACATCAAAACTTGCTATAAAAGTGAACACAAAATCAGGATCCAGTTTAGAACTTTGTTTATATTATAAATTGAGTATTTGATGTCAGTCATTTTTTTTTTATGTTGTCTGGAAACTTAAAAATGCTTTTATTTCAAAGTCATGAAACTATCCCTCCCGTTGACAGGATTTGAACCATGACATTTTAGACCCCACCTTGCACCAGTAGAAAATTAGTAAGTATTTTAGACATGAGTTTGGCCACTTTTATATTAAATTCAATATTAGGTCTAATAAGATTTTCACCATTCTTCCACATGAATACCTGCCTGCCAGCCTTGAAAAACATTTGAAATTTTAGTGGGACATGAGCCAAGTCAGATTGTTAATTTGTTATTGATAAGCAGTATTTATTTGTAGATTAAGCAGAAATTTGTTTAAAATACACTCTACTTAATCCTGAAGCAAACCTTGGACAAAGTAATTATTTGTTCAAAAATTAAGCCAGAAAGATTTTTAAAAACATGGTCTTTGAATATCAGCATATAAAATTTAATGAAAAAAATATCCTGTTTACTAAACAAGAAGTTTATAACAGAAAATGACTATTTTTGATTCTGAATTATATATCCAAGCATTCAAAAGACATGATGTAAATATTAAAATCTAAAATTACATGCTCTCCTCTAACCTACAAAAGTAAGGTTAATAAGTTAAATTTGTACTAATATTAACAAAGATTTTAAGTTCTGGAATCAAGCAAACAAAATAACCAGACTACTTAGTCATAAATAAGTAAATTAGTTTTAGAAGCACAAAACTCTTTTATATGTATTTTACAGAATCTGAAGTGTTTCTGTAAAATTTCCATAAGGGAAATAAGTTTGACGTGTTGATTTTGGCTGATAGACTTCAGGCTGGCTTCCAAATATAAAATGGCTTTTCATTGGCTTTTTTCTGTGTAGGTGGTTAGTACAGTTAGTACGGAAATAGTGCATTTGTATTGTTACCTTTTGATTTCTCTTTAGCTTAACCAGAAATTAAGACTTGTATTTTTTCAATAACCAACTACGCTATGTCATATTTCAGATCTATATATATATATATATATAATACAAAATGCTCAAACACTAATATTCCATGGTTATAATTTATTACATTGGAATTGTAATCACGATCCAATTCATCAGACCTACAAATTGGAATATTAGTGTTTGAGCCTTTTATATTATATTCTTACTCTGTCCTGGACATTGAGTTCTACTTGGATTCTATCCTCTTTGAAATATATATATATGTGTGTGTGTATATAGTATCTCTGTAAAGGAAAAAAAACAAGAGGAAAAAATTTTCTTAGCTGACGTGTTTTTGTCCTCAGAGAGACTTCATCAAGACCATTGTAAGGATTGATTTTATTCCACATTTTTATATACAAGAGCAAGGATGTCATTGGTTTCTCAAGGCTTTTAAATTTGAGAATTGCCATGAATATTCATCAGGTGGTTGAAAGGTCCATCAAAACATGTGGAAGACACAAAGCGCCATAATTCAAAGTCTGGTAAGACAAAAGTAAGTTTTTTTTATTAAATAAATGAATATTTAAACTGTGATCAGATTGTTATGATTTGGGTTGGATGCATGTGCTGTACATCTTCAGAAACATGAGATGATGGATTTATTTGTTTTTCTTTTGCTTTTTCAACATTCTTGGCTGTGTATGTTGGCTTGGGAAATTAGTAATTCTTTCAGGAAATATTTTTGAACATGTATAGCACATATGTCCATCTCAAAGCATATCAATCTGATCACAAATTTCAACAATATACATTTATTAAAAATTAAATATTTCTTGCTTACTTTTGCCTTATCAGACTTTGAATTTGTGTCCTCCATATGTTTGGACTGACCTTTCAACCACCTGATGAATATTCATGAATGTTCACAAATTTAAAAGCCTTGATAAACCAATAAACCTTGCTTTTGTTTATAAATACATGCAACAAAATAAATCCAATATTTGCCTTGATGAAATCCACCCTCTCAGAAAATGAAATGTCAGTTAAGAAGTTACCCCAACATGTCTTTATATATATATATATATATATATATATATATATATATATATATATATATATATATATATATACCCAAAGATTGATGGGTTAGGGAATACCAGTTGCTGGCAGTTGAGATGTGAGGGTGGTGTAATGGATAATGTCTCGGAATTGTTAATCAGAGAGCCAAGTTCCAGTTCCATTTGGGTTCATTATATTCACTGACATGCAAATACCTTTGTGGAAGGCATGAATCCATTTCCTCTCTCCCCAGCTATGAGTTAATTAGTAACATTTTTATCACCTAAAACAATTCTCAAAAAAAAAAAAAATTGCATGTAAAATATTTAGATATCTGCATTAAATAACCAATAAAAGTTTATATGCAACCAAGAACCTTGCATCTTAGTGGCTTTAATACTTTGCATGGGGTGAAGTGATTTAAAAAAAAAATCAGATTACTTATCTGCTTGTGATAAAGTATTTTTGCTCTCTTAATGGGAGGAAGATGAATGGCATTGGTAACCATTATTATTCTTATTAGAAAATAAGTCTGAACTGGTGTATGCTAATAACACTGCCCACCTCAGTGTGCAGTCATGGGTTACAAGTCAGCCAATGCACCAAAAATAACTGTTGTAAGAAGAGTGCCTCAGTCACTCTTCGAAAGTATTGCTTGCTTAGTGCACAGTGTCTGATAACTATGAATCTTTTGTTCTGTGTTTTTTTTTGTTTTTTTTTTCTTTTCAAAACCTGCACTCCTTATATTTCAATCACTTTGTTTTAATGTACTTCAGTTAAAAATATTTTTCTCCTGTGATTCAAATTGTTAATAGCAATTTAAATATGGAGTTAAAAACGGTGCAGAGACTTGTTCAGTAAAGTTTATCTTTACTCCTCAAAGTAAGATTTTTCTAACTATTTTTACACCTGTAATTACAAATTGAAATATGCATATTCATTATTAGTACTTGAGTAGTATTTATAATAATTCAACAAAGATTTTGGATGAACTTAACTTTTCATTTTGTTTATTACAATGACGAATGTAGAATGCCGGAAAAATAACCCCCCACTTCTTTCCAGTAAAACAAATATGGAAATAATTCAAATTAATATTTGACTTGCAAAGTGTATTTGATTTTAATTTTTTTGGTATAATAATACAAAAAGGACTTTGTTTTAATAAGGAGATTAATTCTTTTTTTGGTGGGGGGGATGCATTGGGGTTATAAAGAGAAAGTCATTTTCAGACATATTGTTCTGGTTTACCAAAGAAAATTTAATTTCGACCATCTGAGAGAAAAAACAAATTTCTATTCCAGTCTTAATTATTTATAGATACGCACTTACTGCTGTATCTTTTCCAGATTGTTTAGGGTGGAATCTTTTCAAGGTCCCTCGTTTGGGTTCTGCATCTAACTTCCTATCCTTTTAGGTTTATAATTGCTCTGAGTACACACCAGACATATTTTTATCTACTACACCTACTCAAACTCTGTATGTGCGTGTCTGTATTGCTCACAATAAGGACTGGTGTAATACTAGAAAGAAATGAATTGAAATTTCTCTTGCTTGTCTAACTGTGAAAGTAAAATCTTCCCCTTGCTATATATATATATATATATATATATATATATATATTAAACATGTTGTGTTGAATTTTTAAAATAACATCATTCTGCATATTTTCTTTTGAATTTTCTCATATTTTCTAATGAGACTTTTTATTTGAAAATGATATCGAAATAAATATTGTCCGTATGATAACCTAGTACTTTCGAACATCATTGTTCATCTTCAGGGTCAAAATTTTTTTAGTCAAAATTTTTGCCAATTGTCTTGTAGCGGAATCATGTTGCTACATTTTTGTTTTTTCAAACTCAATAAACATTAAAATCCTTTTAATTTCAAAAGATGTGATGTTATCACGTGCATGGTGAAGATTTTTAATCATGTGATGGCGTGAAAAATTACACACACACACATATATATATATTCTCTCTGCTATTGAGAGCACACATACATATATATATATATATATTCTCTCTGCTATTGAGAGCACACACACATATATATATATATATATATATATATATTCTCTCTGCTATTGAGAGCACACACACACATATATATATATATATATATATATATATTCATTCTCTCTGCTATTGAGAGCACATATAGCATATCTTAAAACTATATTTTCTCATATTGGCAGCCAAGTGGTTAGGATGTGGTTTGAGTCACCATTGGTTACTTTGTTCTAGTTGACTTCTTGATGTTATTAACATTGGGAAGTAATTTCAATGTGCAGCAACTTTTACAAACTATGAAAAATAAAACCTAGGTGAAGCCAAGCCCTGTGGGTGAAATTGGGCAGACAGAACATTTAGGGTGATATCAAGTTATGCTAGCAAGAAGACACAAGTCATCACAACTGGGCATACTGGCCTGGTTCAAAAAATTGATCATACCAAATTATGCACTCTTTCCCAGAAACTAACTAAGGTCCTGTCAGGATAGTTGCAGTATAAATCATTGTGTATTGTGTGTGCATCTGTAACAGGGTTTGGTTAGCCACCCATGCACCCTTATGCACAACATTTTGTCTTATAGGCTTTGTTAGGCATTTCTTAAAAGTCTAAGATACTAATAAAGGGTAATTAAAAATGTTATATATCTTCTTTATTATGTCTTTAATTTCGTCGGTGCCTAAATTATCTAAGACTGCTAGCTTCTCCATTTGAACAATTACAATTTAATCGATATTATTAATTATATCTTTTATCAAGCAAAGCATAAATTGTTTTTGTTTTCTTAACAATGATGTAGATGTTAACATTTTGTCTCTAAGACCAAATTAATAACATTGCTTTTGAAGAACAGAAGTTCTGTATATTTTAGAAGTGTTTGATAGCTTTAACATGGAGTTAAAATATTTTGCATAAAAATTTTAAAATCTGAAAAAAAACGTACCTAAAAAAAAAAATTAAAAAAAAATTTTTTTTAATGAAGAGATTCTAAAATGTATCCTTTAAATTTTTTTAATTTTAATGAAAAAACAAACAAAATCCAAACTTAAAACAGGAATTACATGTTAAGTTTTTAAAATTTTGCTAAATATAATCGTATTTTCAATTTTTTTAAATAATTTAATTTAGTGAAATTTGTTTTAACTTAATTGTAAAAATGACATTCTGATTTTAACTCAACATAATTTTCCTTTTTGTTACTTTTGTTGTAGGAAATTCTATTGTTCAAGTTTTTTTTTATATATAAAAATTGGAATGTCAAAATTTGAAAACCTGGATATATCTGCTAAATAAATTCTTTGTATTTAGAAACCTATGTACATGAATTCAAGAATTAAAAAGGAGGAAAATAGTCTTTAGCTAAGTTAGTTGTTGGTCCACAGAAAAAGCTGTAGTTTAGAAAATAATTTTAGTTTTTGTTCCACAGTAAAAAGTTATTGTTGAGAAAATACGTTGATTGTTGGTGAAGATTCAATGACCTTCCCTACTGTTGTTGATTGTTCATTTGAAGTTGCCAATTTTTTATTTTTTATTTTTTTTCTCTAAAACACATGCTGGGGGAAGGAAAAAGTGATGTAGCCAGTCTGTTTTTTTGACTGGCTTGGTGATAGTCTCATCTCCTAAAAGTCAAAATCCAGGTTTTATAAGAAATTTACCCAAAAGTAAGTTTAAGAAAAATGTTTTTCTCTGATTGGTCAAATATTTTCACATGGAAATGTTAATAGAACTTTGATTTAAATAGTGTGTTGTGTCATCGAACCATTTTTGAATGTTTTTAAATATTGTCTGTTATTGGGTAGAAAATAGTTTGGGCATGTTTTAATAAGGTAGGTATGTGGGTATTTAATTGTTGGAAATAGTGTTTATTACCTATAAACTATTCACATTAAGGTTGTTTACTTATGGTCATCAGAATGGTTGAGTATCTTTTAGTCCTATAAAACTGAACTTTACTTGCTTGTGTGTTTGCCACTGTGCACACAAAGTGCTATATAAATACTGGGAGAAAGAAAGATGTGAATTTATTATCGTGTAGGAGGTGGAGAGAGAAGGAAATAAATTGACAGTTAAATCAAAAGAAAAAAAATCTCTCCCTTTTTCCACCTCTGTGATTGTGTGCTTATTTATATTTCAGCTTTCTTTTTTTTTTTTTTTTAAAAAAAAAAAAATATTTTTAAATATTTTTTGGCATATTTAAAAAATATTTTTAAGTTAGACTGATCTTAAAATATTTTAAGTGAATAAGATTTAAAAATGTGAGTTGTTTGTACAGAAAGTATTTTTATTTCAACTTTCTTCAAACAGTTTTTTAATGTTGAAATCAACTTCAATGTTTTATAAACTGAAGTGTCAGTGGCCCAACAGGTCACAGGTAGTACCAACTAAAATTTGTAAATCGGAGAACTACAAGAAGAGGTTGGCTGCTGTAGAAGTGAATAATTGTTATTCTACAAAGTATTAAATGAAGATTATGTATTTTTTTTTTGCCTTGTATGAATACTTTTTTCACCCATGAAAGTGGATAAATGGGATTTATTTCTATTAAGTCAATTTATTTTTGTTTTCTATGCATATTTAGTTATTATGCATCTGGGTACAGTTAATTATGTAAAAGTTATGTTTATTCATTTGTTGGCAATACAATAAATTAAAAATTTTGTTTGTGTACAAATTTGTTTTCTGCCACTGTAAATGAAGTTGTAACATGTCTGTCTGTTATCGAACTCCTTCATGTTTTTGGAGATAGGCCCCCATCATCATATATATTCTTATCCTACATTATCCAGGGTACTTGGATTAGAATATTTCATTTTGATCAAAGGGAATCTCTGGGGGAAGCACCCCCCACTGACTTTGATTTAAAATTTAAATTTGAACAAGGGAATGACTCCCTCCCAAAATATAGGAGAAAGCCAGGTCACATTGACAAGATGAAAATGACAATATGGACATCAAGTTGAGCAAGAAATCGCCAATCAGTGGGTAGTCCCTTACAATACATATTTAGTTCGACAATTTAGCTGTCATATCAATATTGAAATCTGCTTATCAATTCAGTCAAGTATTACATCAAATACATAAGAACGGGGTCAGTTAAAGCTGTTTTTGCATACCCCCCCCCCCCACACTGAAATCTTTTTTCCCTTTGATTTAAATTAAAATTAAATTTGAACAAGGGAATGACTCCTATCCAAAATGTCGAAAGAGAAATCCAGAAGATGTCAGTCACATTGGCAAAATCATTAAGTAATACTGAAATACATCCTTTTTCTCCATAGATTATGACAATGATTTAAAATCCATCATCATTTTCTTCCTAAAAATGACACACAGCAAGGCACGGGTAATTCAGCTAGTATGTGTACTAAAGATGAGGTTGAAGACTGTAGGATAAACAATGTATGGTTGTTCTTCATGCATGCTGGAGATTCTTGGCCTTCTCCTTACACAGCAACCATTAGTGATAATCTAAAATGTTTTTTATTTGTATATATGTCAGCTGTTTTTAAAGTAGAAAGATAATTATATGAAATGCTATCAATACAACAACAATGAAAACAAATTACTGCTTTGTTTTCTGATTCTAAAAATTTTTTTTTTTTCCTTTTTCTTTTAAGACTTGATATATATTGATCTTAATTTACATTTTATGTTATGCCTCCTGAGTACATGTCTGTCTCGTACATATGCATACATGAACACAGCCAGATAAACACCTTAAGGCAATTAAGACTTTGAAGATGAAGTCCTGTTCATCAATAGGTTTATTAAAAGTGAAAGGATAAAACCTGATAAAGAAACACACACACTTATAAGATGAGTTTACTCTAATAAACAAAAGGGGTTAAAAGGACTGACAAAAGATGCCGATGAAGGCTTGAACATAGAAGCAAAACCATTTACCTAAATGGGTAAAGGAGAGTGGCAAATACTTGGCTTAGATGAATATGTATAAAGTTGATATAACTTCCCAGAAAGGAAGAAAGTTACATGAAAGTTACATTTGGGAACAGTGTATAAACAGTGAACATGTGGTGAAAAAGATTCTACAGAGAAATAAAAATGTATAACAAGTGGCTACCTTAAACAAATGACATCAAAGTTGACCAATTTAGAGAGAAAAGATTGTATACTGGTGATGCTATCATCAGGGGTAAAGATTTAGGAGAATGAGAAAAATAAGAACTGCATGCTTGGGCCCATGCTTTTCCAATGAGAACTAATTGCTAACAGGAAGTAGTCAAATGCAATGAGTAACCTAAAAAGTAACTAAACTGAAAAAAGGAACAAAGGGGAAGTAAAACAATACAGTTGCAGTAACAGAACAATAGATAACAATGTAAGTAGGTTTATAATACTTTCTTTCTCTTGGTCATTAATTCTATTATTATCCAGATCTATTAGTATTTGTTGCCTACCTATTACTATTCCCACAAGCCTATCACTACATGGTAAATGTTCAGATGAGCTCTAATCTTTAGTTTCATCAGCTCACAATTTTGCAGCAAGAACATGTCATGCTATGTCCACAGTCGAGTCACGTCACCCTTATTTCCACCCTTCTTCCAACTATATGGAGGAAGTTTCAGTTTACTTTTCACCCCACCCCAAGGACTGCTACTTGTGAAACTGACTTGCACACATGTATTTCCATGAACAATACAATCTTAACCTTATGTCAAAGGTCGATCATTATAATTCCTCCCTATCCTTATAATTTTCACTTCTTACATTCAGATCATCCACCTCATTCAGTAAGACTCTATCTTGAGTGGATTGTATTAAGTGGAATTCAGTTAAAAAATTTTCACAGAAAATATACTGATCTTAGAAAAATCTGTTTTGTAAGATCCTGTTATAAAAAGGATATTCTGTTTTTTTTAGTGTAACAGGAATTGTTACTCCTGTCAGTGAACTATATATAGTAAAATTTGGCCTAAAGCAGTTAATTTTTATGCCTTTTGAATGGATGAGATGAAAATAATGCAGAAGTTAATATCTGAAAAATTATTTAAAACCAGAATCAAAATAACCTGATTCTGTTAGAATGGAAATGTTCTCTCTCATTATCTTTGTCTTGTTTTTTTCTATGACATGAACTTGGAACATTGCACACAATTTCAGCAAGTTCCTTTATACACTTTCATGTTCCTTGTCTAGTCTATTTAATAAAATGTTTAAACAAAGGACTGCTGCTTAAATACACACAATCTATAAAGTATAACTTTGTAGATATTATGTAAAATTAAAAGAAAGTTTATTAATATCCTGCAAAATTTTTTTCAATATTTACAAAATATCCCATGTCATTTTTGTGGGTCTTTCTAGATTTTTTCTTTCCTTATCTTGAAAATTCCTCTTGTTAGCAATTGTTTTATGCAAATAATTACCATTTTGCTCTCCTAGCACCAGTTATTGACTTATTACTTATTCAGGGGGAAAATATATACTCTTGATTATCATTTACTTAATGACAGGGAGTAATGGATTCATGCTTTGTAATCTATGATAGCATCAAGATAGAAATATTTATTAAAATTATTATAGAATTTATTAGTGCTCTTTACTCTGTTAAATGGTAATCTTCAAATTGAAACATTTAATGACCATATTAGGCTAAAGGAAAAATTGTTTTTAGAAATAAATGAATTATTTGGATCATTTTTTTTTTTTAATCTTCATAGAACAAAAGAGAAATGACAGGAATTTTTTTTTTTTTTTTTTTGCTGTTGTTTTGGAGATGACTAGCTGAGAATAAAACAAGACTAAATAGGAAGTAAGTTTTGGTAGGAAGACTATATAGCGCCATCATTCCAAATAAAGAAAACCTACTTTGCCTTATGAGAATTTTTAATCTCGGAACACTGGTATTGATAAGAAATTCATTGTTTTATACATGCAGGCATTGGGCTATTTTGGCTATTATGTATTAGATAACAATCTGGAAAAATACTGTGTAACACGTCCTCTTAAAGAACTCCATCAGTCTTATTCTTATTGATGGAATTATGTTGAGGGGGAGTCTTTATAATTATGCACTTAGGAGAAACATTGAAGATGTAGGAATGCTAAAATTTATTTTTTTATTTTTTTTTTTTAGTTTAAAAATGTTAAAATATATAATTCCATCAATAACATTATTTTAGTCTGAAGTCCTTTTTTAGATATTTTTCAGTTTATTTCTAAACCCAAACCACAAGCGTCTGTACAGTCCATAATTCTTCTATCATTATTCTAATAATCATAAGTTTTCAAAGTCGTAAGTAATGATGATTTCACTATAGATATGATTATTTCAATTTCCATCCTTTTTGACAATATGCTGACTTTCATAACGTTCTCATCTGAATGGTTTTCATTCAACATGTTTCTTTACATAGCTCTTCAGAATCGGTCTTCTGAATGCATTTGTAATGAGGGACACAATTCATGTTCTGTAACTTTCTTCAGTTCTTCTCTGCAATATTGACTTTTCTATAAATACTTTCATAGTAATTGTTCTGAAATTTCCTCTATGGTACCTAGACTTCATGAATTGAAATGCAATACAAGATTGGCAGCATGGTCTCAACATTTTACACTTGAAATGGCTTGATGCAACCGTAAGTTCTATGCTAACAGTTTTTTCTATCACACTTTTCACTTGTGGAATTCTCTTCTTTTATAGTAAATTTTAATATTAATTAGAATGATTTCTATTTTAGTCTAACCCTAATATTAAAGCATTAATTATTATAACCAAGGTTCGTTGTCAAGTTTTTTGAATTCTCATATACTTGTATTTTGATTGGTTATTGCAGCTTATGTAACAGCGTTTCCCCTAGTGGCGGGTGTTTGATTGATTTGAACCTTTTAAAACTCTTTATTCTATATTCAACGCCATCACTTGATATAAGACACCAGAAGTGTTCAAACAAAATGCCTATTTTTGTAGTGATTTTATAACATATTTGTTATAATTTCCGAATAAATTATATATAATTTGTATATGTGTGAATACCTGGTGCAGATGCAGCAAATGAAGATAACCAGTAATGTTTTCTAGATCCATGGCATTGCACACTTGAAAAAATATTCGTTACATGCCATCTCAAGTTTGTGTAATCTTCATCTTAAGTACAGCAGATTCTCTCAGAGGATTTGACTCTTCTCTTATATTGGGCGAAATCTGACCCCGCCCCATCTCAAATATCAGTTACACCCTTAATACCAGAGAAACTAATCTAATCTGGGATAACTGCTTTTTTTCCCCTAGTTTAAGATAATACATGTAGCTTCCTGAAAATTAACTTAAGTAGCAAGGTATAAAATGTACTTCAAATCTAAAATCTCTTCATTTAATAGATTTTTTTTTCCTCTGTTTGTGGGAAAATCTTATGTAATTTTCATAACTAACAATTATAACCTACAGTAATTTTCAAAAATCCTGATTACAATGAAAATAATTAACATTTTTATATGTACATTAAATTTTAATTTGTTGCCATAAGTTTTTTACAAAACTTTTTTATTTTATTTATTTTATTGTTAGTTTCACAGATTGCAACAGCTATTGGGAGATGTGATTAAATATACTTTAATGTTTAAAAAAAATTATTCAGTATTATTGTTTAGGTAATAAGCATAACATAACACACATAGCTATATTATGGAAAAATAAGTGAAATTACCTACGTGTGTGGGTTTGCTGTCAGACGTGGAAGGTTGAGTATTTGCCATGGCATGTTTTTCTTTTATCTTCTATTAATTAACAAATTCAAAATTTTCATTAATTACTAATTTTTTTAATCAATAACTATTTGTGCTTAGTTGTTGACATTAATAGCTATCTGCTGAGGTGTTAAAATTTTGGAATAGTACAATAATAAAAATTTAAATTTCATCTCTCTGATAGGTGTCATGATCTGTCAATCTATTAGGTTGGTGCAAAAATAAAAATAATTTTTGACGTTCAACTTCATGTGAGAAAACATTATTTTTGCACCAACCTAATAATAGGGAATGACTGCTAAAACATCCTCTCCCCCACCCCTTGACCTTCCCAAATTTATAGACAAATCTTAGATGCATGCTGGGACTTCTTCCTAACCACTAAAACTGAACTACTTTTTGGTCTCCTCTTGAATATCTATCATGAGGATTCTTCTTTTTGATGTATCCCTTCAGGACATAAATGATCATCTCTTCTAAAGTCTGTTCTGCCATCCACTTACGTAAGCTCGCTAGTTGTCCTGGGTAAAACAACAAACTACATCCTGTCCTGAGTAGTCAGACAAACTACATCCAACAGTAAGGCCTCGGATCAAGATGTTTTGAAGAGTGTGGAACCATCTCGTAATTGCTGGTGTTCCCAGGTCTGCCCTGACCCGGGGTGGTAGCACCTGTTAGTGTCCCAGCTATGGGCAATTAGTTGACCCCCACAAACTGGGATCAAAACATTATGAAAGTGCAAAAATAGGTTTTATTACCAGCAATAGATTTTTGTAAAAAATTATTACCAGTAATGAATTTTTGAAGGAAAAAATTATTACCAGCAATACATTTTTGAAAAAAGAAATATTACCATCTTATGTGTTTTCCTCTATTACTCTTGCCTTTAATCTGTCTTGTGAGTATCAAATTTTCCAAGCCATCTGTCCTCTTTCTAGAAATTTCAAGTCTCTTTCTGATAAGTATCAGTGTCCTTTTTGTTTCTATTTTCTATAAGGATTTAGTGTGTGTGTATAACGCTACTCACAAAATTATAAAGAGAAAACGTTATACACTTGCAGAAATAAGTCAATCGTTAGAGCATAAGAAAAATCTATAAAGGTCAAATTAATAAAATTTGTTGAAGAGACATTGAAAATAAAGAAATTACAAGGGAGTCTCTTAATGACATGGGCAATAATGGCTCTCCACAACATCCTGTCCCTTGTAGTTTGACTACCATCATGCTTTGTCTCTGCTCTGCTATCCATTTGCACAAACTTGTTAGACAGGTTATTCAATGTGTCTTGTGAGTGTTTCATTCTCCAAGCCATCTTCCCTCATTTTTACAAGAAATTTTAACTATTTGATAAGTGTTCTTATTAGTTCCCATTTTCCTTAGAACTTCCTCATTGGTCACATGTTCTATGCATGTTATTCTTAGTAGCCTTATGTAGCAGTATATGTTCACTGCTTCATATCTCCTCTTCATCTGTGAGGAGATTGTCCAGCATTCATTGCCATATAGGAAGACTGGTTTCTTATTAGCATCAAATTTTCAAATCGTTCTTCATAGAGAGAAGAATAGTTTGGGAGGAAGGATTTTTTTTTTTTTTTTTTTTTTTTTTTTTTAACAGGAATGGAAAAGCAATTAAAAATCTGAAATACAAATGAAAACATGAAGAGGAATGAAAAAACAAAATTACTAAAGTTGCTAAAATGTTTAAGAGGGAAGAATTTAGATTTGTAGAAATTCAAAAAAATTAAAAGAATAGTTATCAAAAGAAAGCTTAAAATTATTTTATTTTTAATCATTTCACCTCAGTCAAGGCTGGGGTACCACGAGTATACAGCAGGGTACAGGAAGTGAGAGAAATGACTGAGTATAGTGGGGGATTGAGGAAAGTATAAAAGCTGAATGGGGTTCAAGATAGAAGATGGTGATTAATGTTGCATTTAAAGTTTTGAAGATTGTAGTTATCAGAGAAGCAAGTAAGTGGAAGGGAGTTCCAATGTTGGGAAGTGCAAGAAAAGAAACTGTTGGAGTAGAAGTGGCAGTTGCATTCACCTAATTCAACAGTAAAAGGTGAGACCTCAATGCCAATCTGGTTGCATACTTAAATTCATGTAGTTGTGACACTAGAGGGAAAAAGATCAGAGCAGTTGCCATAAAAATATTTGTAGAAAAGACAGAGGGAAGCTATGTTATGTCTGAGAAAGTGACTGAAGTTGAGATGCCAGGTGAGGATCGATTATATTGCAAATCCTTTTTTAGTTTTTGTCAAGAACCTACAAATGAACAGCAGGGGCATCAGACCAGATATGACAGTATTCAATGCACAGATGAATGGTAGATTTGTAAATGTGCAACATGGACTCTGACATGAAAAACCTTCTGGCATGACACAATGAACCAACTTTCCTTGCAGAAGATGCACCTATTGATTCAATGTTGTTGTTCCATTTCAAGTCAGTTCAAAATGTGAGGCCAAGAAGGTGCAGTAGCACTCTCCTAGAATTGAGCTTCAGCCATGCTGATGGAGGGCAGAGAAGTTTCTCTATGGTGGTCAAATGAAAGTAGTTTAGTTTTTAAGATATTAAAATTTACAAGCCATTTCCTGCTCCAGTTAACCACTGATTGGAGGTCCTTTTTGAGAGCAGCAGTCATGTTAACTTCGTTGGCTCTGACAGATTTGTTATTGAGACAGGAGTAAATGGTCATATCATCTGCAGAAATGCCTGCTTGGCAACTGATGAAATCTGGAAGATCATTAATGAAGATCAGAAACAGTGTAGGACCCAAGATAGAGCCTTGAGGGACACCTGCATTCATGTGAAAGGATCTGGAAGCAAAATCATTCAGAAGGATCGTCATTTCACGATTTGATAGGAATGATTGAATTAAATCAATCGTCCTGTAATACAGTAGCCCTGAAGCTTATGTAGAAGTCCAGCATGCCAAACCCTGTCAAATACCTTCGAGCTATCTTGAGCCACAGATTGAGATTCACCGTTATTATCAAGAGCTTGATATACATATTCAGTGACAGCTATAAGTACATCAGCTGTAGACTGAGCAAAACAGAATCCATATTGTTTGTCAGAGTAGGTTATGAGAGGTAAGATGATTAACCACTTCAGCATTGATTAAAGCTTTGAATACTTTGCTGAAAAGTGGTAGGAGATTAATAGGGTGATAGAGGGGTCAGAAGGTTATCCAGAGCCGAGATGAGGTATTGTAACTATCTACACTATTGACATTGTTCCATACTGTTGTCTTCATCTTTGTCATATTCACAATGTTTCAGCCATTATGCACTCTTTCTTCAGGTGATATACACTGGAATTTCAAAATTCTAACATATTACCTGAAGAAGGCCAGAGCATACAACAGCTGAAATGTTGTGAATATGACAAAGATGGAGACAACAGTCCAAACAATGTAAATAGCTTAAAAATCAAATCTCATATTGCCATCCGTTTACAGTTCATTCAGTTTTCTTTCAAAATTGAAAGAAAAATATTTATAGAAATCAATTGATTTTTTTTTTTTTTTTTCAATGCTTTATCAGCACTTTGTGGGATATTTAATGCCAAAACTTATTTTGGATTGTAGGAATTTTTTTTATGCGAATATTTTCAGAATGATTTGTTTCAGATACAATTCCTACATTTAACCCATAGTTGGGGGGAGAAGAGATAGATGCATACCCTTTCCCAAAGGTATTAGCACATGTGGAGTTAATGAACCCGACTGGAATGGGACTCTTTGATTTCTCATTCACAGACACTATTCCTTACGACACCCACATATTCCTCTTTTTAGAAGTCTATAAAAGAATGAAACTTAAGAATTTAAATGTCAAGAGGAAAAGTGAAATTCAAGTATTCAAAGGTATATCAGAAAATAAGATATACAAGAATAGAAATGACTGAAATGCCTCTTGTTTTTTGTATATTGTTGTTTGGTGTGTTGTCGTTTTTTTTTTGTGTGTTGTCGTTGATTTTTTTTTGTGCGTTGTTGTTTTTTGTTTTTTTTGTACGTTGTCGTTGTTGTTGTTTTTTTTGTGCGTTGTCGTTGTTTTTTTTGTGTTGTTCATCCCCTGGTTGGTACCTGATAATTTGTATGAAATGGCTCAGATGCAAAACAAATTCATTTTGCTATTAGGTACATCCTTTTGCATACATCAAAGAAAAACAATGAATAAAACAAGTAAAATAATGATGATAAAAAAAATTAAAATGCCAGGAGGAATGAAATTTCATCATGGAAAAAATAAGGAAAAAAAAAAGTGACCTCAATAGCCTGACACAATTTTTAGTGGAATTTTGATCTAAAATTCTCACTGTACAGTACTTGACTTCTGATTCATATTCACTGGTGAATTGTATTAACAAAGGAGATTGTTGAAAAATATTTGTAAAGTAAATGCTGTTTTGTATTTTCCTTCTCTTTTTCTTCCTCTTTCATCAGAAGGTTACCGACTTCCATAAATACATTGATAAGTCAAGTTTGAACAAATCTATTAGAATGGAATGAAAGAATACAGGAAGAAATAAATGTAATCTAAAAGTAAAACAAAAAATGTTGTTTGGTAATCAAGCAGAAAAAAAGAAAGAGATGAGTAAGAGACATAAAAGAGAGGATAAACAAAAGGTACGATCATTCTCCTACAAATGAAGACACTAATAAAGTAACAAAAGTTGTTAGCTTTCTGAATTTTCCTCCTCCTAATTGTAACGGTTTATGAAAGAAGCAGCAAATTTTGAAATGATCGAACCCTGAAAATATTTCTCTCTTTGTTAATTCTCTGAGCGAAGAAATGTTTCAAAGTTGAAAGAATTTTTTTCTTTTTTTTCTTTTTTTTCTTTTTTTTCTTTTTTTTCTTTTTTTTCTTTTTTTTCTTTTTTTTCTTTTTTTTCTTTTTTTTCTTTTTTTTCTTTTCTTTTTTCTTTTCTTTTTTATCTTTTTTCTTTTTCTTTTTTCTTTTTCTTTTTTATAACTATTGAATATTTTGTGTGCAGGATTATTCAAGTCTTTGGAGTAATTTTTCCTGTTTGGTTTATGCAACAAAATTATGATGTAATGAAGGCTAAACAAGTATAAAAACCTGATCAATTACGGGGAGGTTGGCAGAGGCAGGAGAGTCTAGTGACATGATCAATTACCAACTATCGGCAGGTTAATTAGTCCAACAATGACATTTGGGGGGGGGGGTATGTATTTAAACCTGAATATTCTCTTCTGATCAGTCTTGTTTTTCTAAAGTAAAAATCTACAATTTAAACCAATATTTAGTTTCAGACATTGTCTTATGTGTTGTGTTTAAACAGGACATAGGCGATCATGGTCCTCCACATCTTCCTCTCCCTTGTAGCTCTTAATAAGATTTATCTTTATTTCTCCCAAACCCTGTTCTGCCATCCATTTGCTCAAGCCGATCAAGTATTTTCCACACTACTTTCCTCTGTCCCTCTATCTTTCCTGTGAGTATCAGATTTTCCAAGCCCTCCTTCCTTAACCCAGAAATTTCAACTGCCTCTTGATGTTAAGTATAAGTTTATTTTTGTTTTTATTCTCTCCAAAACCTCGTTGTTGCTCACATGTTCGGCCCATAGTATCCTCAGCATCTTTCTGTAGAACCACATTTCTGTTGCTTAAGTAACTTCATTGAGGAAATTGGCCATCATTCACTGCCATACAGGAGGACAGATATGTAACAGTTCAGTACTCTTTTCTTTGTTTCTCTTGCATCAAGTCTCTTCTTCATCTTTGAGGAGATTGTCCGTCATTCACTGCCATATAGGAGGACAGATATCATGTAACAGTTCAGTACTCTTTTCTTTGTTTCTCTTGCTTCAAGACTGTTTTTTATCTTTGAGGAGATTGTCCATCATTCACTGCCATACAGGAGGACAGATATCATGTAACAGTTCAGTACTCTTTTCTTTGTTTCTCTTGCTTCAAGACTGTTCTTCATCTTTGAGGAGATTGTCCATCATTCACTGCCATACAGGAGGACAGATATCATGTAACAGTTCAGTACTCTTTTCTTTGTTTCTCTTGCTTCAAGACTGTTCTTCATCTTTGAGGAGATTGTCCATCATTCACTGCCATACAGGAGAACAGATATTATGTAACAGTTCAGTACTCTTTTCTTTGTTTCTCTTGCTTCAAGACTGTTCTTCATCTTTGAGGAGATTGTCCATCATTCACTGCCATACAGGAGAACAGATATTATGTAACAGTTCAGTACTCTTTTCTTTGTTTCTCTTGCTTCAAGACTGTTCTTCATCTTTGAGGAGATTGTCTATCATTCACTGCCATACAGGAGGACAGATATCATGTAACAGTTCAGTACTTTTTTTTCTTAGTTTCTAATACTTTTCTTAGCTTTTGGAATGCATCATTAGCCATCCCAATACATCTTTGGATTTCGGTGTTACACTTTCAGTCCTCTGTTAGAACACTTCCCAGATATTTAAATTTTTGTACCTGCTTGATTTTAGTATCCCTGATTATGAATCTGTATTTTGGGCTCATCATTTTGCTGATAACCATGCATTCTGTCTTGTTTGCTCTGTCTGCACCTCTGCAGGGGGTAAAAGTCCCTCAGTGGGGCCACCTGTTTGCCATGGGTGGCAACCTGTGATGTTTGAGAATGGGATCCTGGTGGTTGAGGGTTTTGGGAGTTGGGCTATACATATATTTCTAAACTCCAACACACTACTTTGGCCTTTACTTGAGCTTGATGGGCAGTTGGGGAGGCCTGATCCCATCAATCGGTTGGTCATGTCAGTCCCTAAGTCATGATTAACAAAACAAATAAAATGTGCTGACACTTTCCATATCAAACATTAAACTGACTTAGTAAGCGTTGGCTGTAGGGTCATTCAGACTGAGAACAAAGGAATTGGACATGGCTGTTTCAACTTCTGAGGAAAGCCCATACTTGGGTGGATGATCCTAGATATAACAGGTGCTTTTAGCCTTCCCCATGTTTGAGTGTACCAGTCATGTAGCCCTGGAGGGATGAAGCAAATGGGATCCCCCCCTCATCATCTCTCTCACATGGAGCTCTAAGGTTGGTGAGGAGCATGGCTGATGAATAATAATAATAAACATGAGCACAAAAAAAAAATCGAGACTACACATTGTCGAAGAAAAATTCTTGAAGCAACAGAAGACAAACTAATAACGAAGTTATCACCTTTTTATAATAGAAAAATCTTAGCATCTCAGATAACTCCAAAAATATTTAAAAAAAAAAAAAAAAAAATAGAAATCAGCTATCATAAAGGAATAGCAGCAATTATGGGAAATGAAGAAAATAAACTATTTAAAATAAAACCCATTTTGGGAAGATGGGCAATAAACAAAATAAACCGAAGAGAGATGAGTTATTCTGAGTCAACCGCACATAGGACACACATTACCAACACACACCTACATACTTAAATGAGATCAAGAACCAAAGGATACATACGGATCGATCCTGACAGTGAAACATATCCTGGAAGAATGTAGAAGCATAGCTAAGGAACCTAACGGAACTGTTTGAAAAAATAAAAATCAGAAACATCATGGATTTTCTGAAAGAGGTAGGACCATACAATAAATTAAAAAATAAAAATCAGATTGTATCTACAACCTATTTAAATGCCAGACAACTTTGAAATATAACTTTTAATAAAAATTAAATAAATAAAAAAAATTAAATAAATGGACCCAGCATAAAATTACCCATCAGAAGTTGACCTTCTGTCAAACCCAACAAACCAAAATGTCTGCTATCAACACTGTCATCTGCATATCTTTTATTGATAAAAGAACCTTTTTAAATTGATGTTCATAATCAAACCTAACAACCAGTCACTAAATGACCAATGGAAAACCAGATAAAATCTTGAGATTTAGACTGAAGCAAAAACTAGTGACAATTTTTGACAAACTGATTTTACATCTTGATTTTAGTTTAATTAAAAATGTGTTTTTGCTGCTTTAGTTATTTTGATATTTGCTGTAGATATTTAAATAGCTCAACTAACCTATCCAATTTAGACTCATTCAAGACATTGCTTGAGGACTAACAGCTATAACCTGTTTGTAAAAAAAAAAAAACTGATATCTTGCTAAACTTTTACTATTTGATTTTTTTTTTTTTTCTTTTTAATGTAAAAGAAAATTGCTGAATTTTGAAGCAAAAACATTAAATGCTTCTGGATTGGAAGATTTCATTTTGATGAACCTTCAGGAAATGAGAATAATGAGAAAAATATTTAAATATCAAGATATGCTGTATGTTTTGAAATCCGCCTGATGTTAGATTGTAAAAGACCTGATGAAAGAGTTAAAATTGTTCCTTGCTTCAAATTTCAATTAATTTTAGTAACTTTGTTGTAACAATCCATTTTGAATAGTGCTATATCTTGTCTATTGGTCTGGGACCCAAAATGGTAAAATCTCAGATTTATCAAATCTCTTATTGAGATCATTTTGGATAAGCTAAAATGTTAGTTTAGTCAACTTAAGAGTTTGGTCTCTTAAGTTGACTAAATCAATGTGTTAGGTTCACTTTCCTATGCCCTCTCTAGTTCCTATGCCCTCTCTTTCCTATGCCCTCTCTAGTTCATATGTCTCTTTCTGTTTGCCCATCATTTTTGATCCAGTCTTGGCATAATCACATGTATCACTTGATTATTTGAGCACAGTATAGAAATCTTCTCCTGTGTCATTCATGACTCATTTCTGTTTGTTACACAAACTGACAAATGCTATGTATACATCTCTTGGAATTGCTTCTCAAATTATATGTCTGCTTGAAGGCCATGAAGAATTGATTTCTTGGCTTGTTTTCTTTGGATTATGAATCTAGGATAATGAACTCTTTTATACTGGCAGTCATATTAATATCATCTGATCAGTGAAGGGCAAATTCCTAGCAAGATCTTCAAATTATTATGGAGATTAAAAAAAAAAAAAGTTATTCTGCTCAATTTTTTTTCTTTTGTGTGGGTTAAGTGAACACTTACTGTTTTGAATATTACAGAATCTTAAAGTAATTGGTTAAATACTAATCATGTTCTTTTCACTTGTTACTGATGTCTTTATTTTTATTTTAATATTAATACAAATAAAATTTGTTAATGAGCTTATTGATGTTATAAAGTTTCTCCCAAATTTCAATAAGGGATTACTTAATATTGTATACTAAATCTAATGCTCTCTGTAGCAAACACTGAAGACTTGTTCCTCAGTGTGAAATAATCTGAGATTAAAGATCAGTTTTAGATCTTATCAGAAATCTGTTTAGAAGTCAATTATTACATCTGGTGAAATCTTCCAATAGTAGCTAGACAATTTTATAACAAAAACAAATATGCAACACTGAGTTTTAAGCCCTGTTTTGATTGTGATTCAGTCCTGCCAAGTGATGAAGAGGTCTTTGAAAATCAGCATTGAATCTCCTGTTATTTGATTTGAAATCTCTAATGTTAGTGGAGCACTATTCAGTTACTCCTCTAAGCAGGTTGTAGTCAGTCTACTGCACTTAAAGAAAAATCTATGAAACTTGTAGCTAATGCAAACTGTAATGTTATTAAGCTGATTTACAGTTGCAAAACTGAGATTAAAACTTTCTTTTCAGTTTCTTTACCAAGTGTAACATATTTGAAGTTATCTTGTCTTTATGAATGTCATTGTTTTTAAATTTTCTTTATTTTATTTACTAAAGGATGTCTTTCTCAAAAGAAGTACCCAGTTTTTTTTATACACACACACACAATTAATAATTTCTATGACATACTGAAATTATCAAAAATTCTACAATAAAAGCCTTACATTCCAGATGTCTTGGAAATAAAGGGTCATGTGTCAACAAAGAAATATGTAAATAACAAATTAATTATACATAAAAAATAAATAAAAATGAAGGTATCAAAAATAATTATAACAATTATTAATTCACTCTTTCTAAACCAATGAGAATCATCCCCACTTTTTTCCTCTGCACACAATCATGTGACATTCTCACTATTGGACAAGAAGTTCACATGGACAGGTCATTAACATGTGTGTCAACAAAAATTTTGGCTCTATTTCCTTTTTCAGGCTATAATAGTAACATTTATCTTTTAACACTGAACATAAATTTGTAAGAAAACTCCCAGAACTTTTTGTATTTTCAAACTAAATTATTTGGATACTCATTACACATATCTATAAAAAAAAACAAACAAAAAAAAAACAACTTATATACAGGACTGTATACACTTTGTTTATTCTTCATGTCATTCTTCTGTCGGATTCCAAATCATATTTGGTATACATTTGACCCCCAAATTCACAATTTTACTCAGTATTACTGTCTCTTGTGTCTCCAATACCACACAACAACCAAATAACTAATACTCTTTTCTCCCTTTTTTTTTTTTTTTTTGTTTCCACATCTTGCAATTTCTCATTTTTATGAGTATTTTTGTATAATATATAAATGGAAATGGTTTTATAAATATTTACTCCCCTTTAATGTATATTTTGAGACCTTTTCTATAATAAAACATCAATGCTTTCTTTCTGTACATTTAAGACTTTTTGTTGGTATAAAAATGTTTTCTAATTTAAGAATGTACACAATTCAGTGCTCTGTTGTATACAACAATATTCTTATATACAATCATAGACGATAAAAAATCATGCATGTTTGTCTTATCAACTTTATTCTCCATTGTTCAGTTTATTCTAAATTAGTATCTTGTATAAATCTTAAGATTTAAACATTTTCATTTACAAATAGATGCTGAAAAGTTAGGATGTCAACCCACTTACTACAATCTGATCAAATATTACAATTCGTTTTAGAAATCCTTCTTAGTTGAACCAAGAACTCTTCACTATTTTGGAATTGTAAAACTAAGTGAACAGTTAGTCTTAAGTAATAATGCAAATTAATCAGTTACATGCCCCAAAATGACATCTTGGAATCTTTTTAAATTAAGTGGATGATTACAATTTTTACCTGAAAGAAACTGGTAAAATCTATGAAATATTTCTGATTTCTTTCAATTAATGATCATTACATATATTAAAAACAGATTCTATCCACATCCTGAAAACACTATACAATGTCTTTTCTGATTATTGTCAGTGTATAATTTTTGTGTCCTCCCAGGGCACTATATCTTTGGACATACAGGGGTTGGACAAAATAATTGAAACGCTTGTTAAATTCAAAGAAAATTTATTTAATATGGAGTTGGTCCTTCTGTAGCCTCACAGACAGCTTTAATATGTCTAGGAATGGAATCATGCTGCTTCCTGGCTTCATCCAGAGGAATTTTCAGTCATTCTTCCATTAACACCTGCTCCAGCTCTTTATGACACTATGGTGGAGGATAGCGGCTCCTAACTTGTTGCTCCAAAATACACCACAAATGTTCAATAATATTGATATCTGGAAATTGGGGAGGCCATTCCATGTGTTCTAGCTCACTTTCATGCTCTTCATACCAATTCTTAACCACTCGAGTGGTATGTATTGGAGCATTACCGTCTTGGAAGATGCAGTCACCATCAGGTAATAAAGTCTGGGCCATTGGATGAATATGATTTCCCAAAATGTTCAGGTAATCTTTGCTGTTGATTCTACCATGCAGGGCAACTATTGAACCGAGACATTTCCATGATATGGCAGCCCAAACTATCACTGATCCACCTCTATGCTTCACTGTTAGAAGAAGGCAGTCAAGGTTGTAAGCTTCTTTGGGCTGCCTCCACACGTAAACTTGCCCTGAAGTTGGGAAAAGAGAAAAACTGGACTCTTCTAAGAATATGACTTGCTTCCATTGGTCTGCAGACCAGGCATTGTGATCTCTGCACCACTTCAACCTCTTTTGAATGTTGCGAGTGGAGAGAAGTGATTTCCTCACAGTGGCTCTTCCATGATATGCAGCCATATGGAGCTCACAGCAAACAGTTTTAGTAGAAACTGAACTATTCAGATGGTTATTCAACTCGGCATTTGTCTGGCCGCATTTGTCTGATGATGTTTTGCCACATTGCGTTTCAATGCACGTCAGTCCCTGTCAGTAAGTTTGAAAGTCTGGCCCGAATTGCTATGGTTGCTAGAGGTCTTTCCCTGTTTCTTGAATTGCATCAGTGTTCTTAATATGGTAACTCTTGAAAAACCAAACAGTTCAGCAACCTTAGTGATCGACGCTCCTGCCATGCGAACTACAACAATTTGCTCTTTTTTGAACTCGGAGAGGTCACGGCATTTAGCTTAAATTTTACTAAATTCTAAAAATAAAGACAGTAAATTAGATAAATAAACGTATTTACAATAGATATAACCTGCAATTACAAAGTTTTAGTTAAAGTTCTTAATATAATAGGTCTTTGAAATGTAGGAGTGGATTTTGCAACTGTTCCATTTTATTTTGTCTAGCCACTGTACTTAGTTCTTAATATTAATCATCAAGCTTCCCAATGTCATCAGATCTCAACTCTGTATCTTTGCTGATTAAAGAGTGTTTACTCCTGTCTTAATGGTAAGTACTGATAGGTTTTATAATGGGAGAAAGATTTCTTCTTCCATTTGTATTTCCTTCATGATGGGCATTATTATATCTGTGATATAATGACACCATAATTTGCAGATGGAACAGAATGGCTCAAAGAAAAAAAAGAATCAAAAACATGCTTTGTTTTCAAACTTTTATAATGCTACATTGTACACAAAGGTAAAACGTGTCCTGGGTATGATGATAAACTACATCCAACAGCAAAGCTTCTTATCAAGAGGTTTTGAGGAGTGTGGAACCACCTTTTAATTGCTGGTGTTTCCATGTCCACCTTGACCCTGTTTAGATCCCAGCTATGGGCAAATAGTTAACCCACAAACTGGGGTAAAAGTACTATGTAAGTGTAAAAATAGGCTTTAATACAAGCAATACATTTTTGAAAAAAAAATTACCACCAATAAAAATATTCTTGGCATTAAATAACCCATTGAGGTTGATATGTAAAAAAACATACATACATACATACATACATACATATATATATGATGAAAAATATGGAAAAGACAAAACAAAATCCGAATATGCATGTTTACTGTTTTAATGTTGTTTTACTGTTGATGTCAGACGTTTCAGTCTAGTAGACCATCTTCCGGACATGGTTATTAGAAACATACTTAGGATTAGACGATATTTAAGTCAACATGAAAAGATGATAGACACAAGACTAATCAGAAACAGAACAACTGAAAATCTGTCCTGAAGATGGTCTACTAGACTGAAATGTCTGACATCGACAGTAAAACATTAAAACAGTAAACTTGCATATTCGGATTTTGTTTTGTCTTTTCCATATTTTTCATCATACCGTCGGATCTACATCCACATATTTGCTTACACACACACACACATATATATATATATATATATATATATATATATATATATATATATATATGGTGTTTCATTAAGATAGATCAAAGTCAGCAGCAAATAAATCTGTGTTATTGGTGAAAATTTATTTCTCTATTGGATCATGTTATTTAAGTCATGGCAATTATGTGTGAAAAATAATATCGCCCAAATGTCCACCAAATCAAAGAAAAAAAAATCATTAGATGCTTAAACTTAATTCACATTTAAAATCAGTCCAATTTATTGGAACACCCTTATATATATATATATATATATATATATATATATATATATGTATGTATGTATGTATGTATGTATGTGTGTGTGCGTGTATGTATGCATATGTGTATGTGTAATAAAGGACAAGTAAAACCTTTATAAATCTGCCTTGTTTGCTACTTATCTAGCTTCATTAGAATTTTTGTGAGTGAAATGATTTGGAGTTATGAAGCTAAATAGGAAAACGTTAAATTTCTAAAGATTTTTTTCTACGTGTTATTTATTTTATTTTGTCACTATTTAATCTGTATTTTCAACTCCTGGATAATGAAAAGAAAAAGAAACAGGATAAATTTGTTTAAAAATGACAGAGCAAGCAGATGTTACTTGTTCCTGTTTATAGAAACAAAACAAAACAAATAACCAATGGCAATTTATTTGTCAACTATTATATCCAAGGAGATTCAAAATTATGAATAGGGGTTTTGATGTCAATCATTATTTGTTTTGTCACACTTCCTTGAATACATTTTACAATTTTCACTAAAGCACTAATAATTCAAATAAATGCTTCTTTGTATAAGAAGCAAAGATTTACAAATAAGAGATCAACAAATTATATTCTAGTGAATGCAAATATACTAAAAACTATCAAATTAAAATGCAGACCTGTTCTGATCTTTTTCCTTTCACACATTTTTATATAAAAACCAATGTTTTTGTTTGTTTATTTTTTTTCTTTTCAGAATGCTGGACTGGATTGGTGGGAAGTCAAATGTTTCTATCTATTGTTTAGTTTCTCTGATATCTACTTCTTTCCTACTGGTCTTAATATACTTAGCTGTGGAACGTAGAGATTCTAAAGACCTCCAAATGTCTTCATTTGAATATACACTTCAGTTAAAATTCATCAAAAAACATTTAATATCAAACACAGGCACAGCCTCTCTCTCTCTCTCTCTCTTTCACGTACAGTTTGTAGATTTTAAAATTTGTTCTCTGCAAAGAGTCATCCAAATAATGACAAATATTGAGTTTTGGCTCTGAAGGACGTACAAAATGGTATTAGTAAGATTCATAAACTTTTCCTCTTTCTTAACAAGCCAACGTAGTTATTTTTGTTATTACTATTATTAATATAATTTCTTTGGGTTTCTGTTGCATACACATTTCCGTCTGGGTCCCAACCAGAGACCTAAGGTTAGAAATTAGAAATGTTTTCATATCTTCCACTGATCATTTTTTGTAAAAAAAAAAATAAAAAAAAATAAAATAAAATAGGGTCACACATTTACATAGATATGACTCTTCATAATTATTTAAGTGTAATTTTTTCGTATTTCTTTAAGTCTTGGTCTACCAGGAATCCCTTCAATAAGTCTGTCAGAACCTTTTTCAATAAATCTGAGGGCTCCAACTCCAACTGGAATTATTGATATTATCAAGTGGTACCTTTTTGAGATTTCCATTTCAAGATCCTTGTATTTTGATAGTTATTTATTTTATTTATTTTTTTTAGGATCTTCAAAGACACATTACAATCTGCAGAGACTGCCACGTCAATAATTATATTATTAAGAGACATTAAATTTATACTTTGCACTTTCAATTTTAAAATGCAGAGCAAAGTTGTCTAAATTTCTTAGTTAAAGAATTTTCATTAATTTTATAATGTGATTTTTGTTGCTTATCAAAATGCTTGGGTCACTTTTATATTCTATAATCAGGTGCCATGAATGGGGAAACTTTTTGCAAGACTTGAACACTTTTAATCTGAGTTTCAACTACTGAGATTTTTCTTTTTTACAGCTTATCAAACATAGACAGGTTATTTAAAATCAAATATTTTTAGATTTTAAGAATGTTTTGGAGATAAAGATTTACTGATACAAGTCTTGCTAATTAAACCATAGCTGGAGAAGATGAGGTAAAATCTTGTGATAATCTTGCTTGCAGTCCTTGCTGCTTGCTTAATAATCTATAGAATATAAAAATGTAGAATATAAAAACAACTAGAGCATTTTAATAAATAGCAAGAAAGTGATATAACAGATTTTAAGAAAAAAATATGAAAGAAAGTTTTCATTTTATGTCTTTGTCTATTTAAAACTGGAATTTGGCATAATAAACAGCTTCATTCTATCTTTTCAAGAATTTCACCAAAATATCTTTCAACAATGCTTTCCCCTGTTATTTAATGTTTTTACTGGTCTCTTGTATTCTTTCACTTCTACATAATGTGGTCTATGAAAAAGGCAGTGCAAAGTTCAGCTCAATGCTGCTTGTAATATATTCCAGCCTTACCAAAAGTTTGTCCTTGAATCTTTGCGGTTAACATAAATTTTAATTTTTTTTTTTTTTTTTTTCTTATCAGCAGAATGTTTAATGAATTTATGGATTGCGATAATATTTGACGTATTTTGTTATTTAGATTTCTACATATACTAAAATACAAGGACAAAAAAAGGGTCTTAATGTATAAATAATGATTGCTAGTTACTAATTTCCAAGTACACCCATTGGCTAGGGTGCTCGGGTATATTTGTGCTTGTTTGACATCCACAGTGCCCACCTGTTTATGCTGCAACTATCCTCTGACAAACCTTAGTTACAGTTTCTGGGGGAGAGATTATAACCTGACAGTGATTTGAACTGGTCTAGTACTCCCGAGCCATTGTCGTGTGACTTTATGCTAGCTTAATCATCAACCGCTTCTGAACAGTTCCGTCTACCCAAGTTCTTTCATAGGGCTTGGGTCAATGTGTGGTTTGATTTATCTAGAACTTTTCAACAGTGCTATACACTGGGATCACTTTTTCCAGGTCAATAACATCAAGGAGTCACCTCCCTGAGAAACTGAACATGGTGAGATATCAACTTTGGTCTCATGGTCTGAAACTGCTCACCCTCATGTGGTTGTGTAAATGATATAAATTGTTAACTGGGGCAAAAGATGGCTCCTTAATTTTATTTTAGACAAAACTAAACTTCTCTCTATTAATCATCTAAGAGATCCCACTCTGCCTTCCATCAGCATGGCTGATGCTAACCTCCAGGAAAGCGATACATTGTGCCTTCTTTGGCTGACTTCCTTAGTTGATATGAATTGGAAAGACTGAATTGAATTAATTGCTAGGTCAACTGCTAAGAAAGTCTGTTCACTGTCATGTGAGACAATTCTTCTCTCCAGAATCTGTCTACCATTCAGCCATGCTTAGAATATTACTGCCACATATGGTCTGGTGCTCCTGCTATTTATCTTGAGCTCCTTAATAAAATCCAAAGAAGAATCTGCAATATTATTGGTCCTGATCTGGCATCTCGGCTTCAGTCATCTTCCCACCACTGTAAGGTTGCCTCCCTGTGCTTTTTCTATAAATAATTTTGTGGTCATTAATTGGATGAGCTATTTGCTATATCTAGACTGTTTGAATTTAAACGCAGTACTAGACTTGTGCCAAGATCTCACCAATTTATAATCAAGTTGACTAGATATAACTATAAATTCTATGCTAACAGTTTTTCTCACTTGTGGAACTCCCTTCCAGCTCCATGCTTTCCAGCCAACTTTAACCTTCAAAAATTTAATATGCAATGTTAATCACTATCTGTCCTCCTGATTACCCTTTTCCTCTTGCTTGTGATTAATGTTTCTGTTCCTAATTCTTCAACACTCTGTAACCCCCTTGTGTCTTGGTGGCTTTACTGCCTTGCATGCGGTGTTACTGATTTTAAAAAAAGAATTAAAAAAATTATAAAAAAAACCCTTAATTATGTAGTCATATTTTCTTTTGTCCATAGTTTCATCAGTTAATCTGCTCATGGTTGGCAATTAATGTGTCATCAGAGTCCCCCACCCAAACTATTGGGTTTTCATGCTTGGTCAACCTTGCTTATTACATCACAGAAATTTAAATCCTGGCTTCTTTGATATAAAATGAATTTAAATAATATTCTGATAGTTTTTTTTCTATTCTTTTGAATGTAATTAACATTCAATTAATCTGTGCAACCAAATTTCGTGTAGTGTGGCTGTGTCTGGATTCCATTTATCTGATCATTACTCAACACTTCAAAGTTAAACTTTTTCAATAACCCAATAAAATTGTTTCATTTTTCTTTTTTTTTTTTCTCTAGTCACCATGACAGGCTTTTATAAAGAGAAACAATACCCTCTCATGCCAGCTGTGAAATGTAAAGATTGTTTTTCAGCAGGTGTTGTTGCTGGAAAAGCCCCCCCACCCCCACTGAAATTCTTTGCCGCTTTCTCTCTGGTATTATCCATGGTCTGAATTTCATGCATGTTATCTTGTCTAGTATAGTGGTGTTTCTATAAAGCAAATGTCTGACTGATATACAATTGCCAAGACAACTATACAATCAATATAGGCAGGAAATATTACAGACAATGAAAAATGTTAATTATTTTTAGTCTTTCTCATATTGTAACATTTTATCATTTGAAAGTAATGGATTGAATAAGTGAATGGAGAGAAAAAATATATATATATATATAGAGAGAGAGAGAGCATTTACTTAAATATTTGTATCTATAAAAAGAATGTATAGACACAAATTGTCTTAAAATAATTGTTGGACTTTCACCATGTGTGATGTCACTTGTTTACATTTGGATATGCATTGAGCAGATATGAATGTGTGGGAGAAAATCATGGAGAATTGTAGTTTCAAAATGGTAAAATCAACCTTGCTAACCAAAACGTTCCTCTGGCTAAATCAGTAAAGTATGTCGGGCTATATGACGGTTCCATATAGGATACAGGTTCGATTCCTGTTGGAGGACGCATATTTTCTCTGAAAATTTCTCAGACATTCAGGCCAATAAATGTCATTAATACTGTTTATTATAAATAGAGCATTTACTTAAATATTTGTATCTATAAAAAGAACGTATAAATATAGATATGTGTGTGCGTATTCTATTTGTTTTCAATTAGTGTACTAAAATTTTCATATACTAAAATTAGAATAGTGCATACATAATACTCAATTAGTGCTAAAAAACATTCTTCAGTTTAACCATAGTAAATGAAAATGGACTTTTATTTTTTTTGTTGTTTATAGTTACTAATGTGCAAATTAGCCACACTAATCGAAGGATTCCTGTACATAAAAAAAAACAAAAACTCATCTCTTCATTGAAAAAGGTTTATGTATTACAATTGTTATTAAAATACAGGAAAGTTGACTTGATTAAAGCAAAACCATGAAATATATATATATATAATATTATTTATTATAGAGTATTAAAAGAAAAACATGTTAAAAATCGCTACACAATTGTAATTCAGCTTCAACACAACAAATGTGTCTCCTCAATGTGTAGTGATTTTTAAGAAAGTTTTTGTTTTATTATCCTAAAATAAATAATATTTATCTCTACTCTGCGTATAATTCTACTGTCCATAACATTTAATTTAAAAGACTCCATAGAGATAAATATTATTTCAGGATATTAAAAACTTTTTTAAAAATTGCTACACATTGAAGAGACATATTTGTCATGTCAAAACTGAATTGCAATTGTGCAGCAATTTTCAACGTTTTTGTTTTAATACCCTAGAAATATATATATATATATATATATATATATATATATATGCCCATAGAAGAATTAATGATAACACTGCTTGTATTTATTCTTACTCAAAACTGCCTCCATCTCTTATCTAATTAATATTAGACTAGCCAAATCTCCATCTTTGCTAAACATTTCTCCTAATAACTTAAAAATAATTCGATAGACTCTTATTTACGGTAACTGGATTCTGTCCAATTGCCTTCTCTTTCCATCTGCGCATTTGAAAAATGATTGTTTTATCTTGGTCATCTCTGCATCTCAGTCTTTTGGCTGGGATAAAAGTGTAGTATCTACCCTCAGGCAGATAAATATTTCATCTCTCAGTTGTGTCTCTGTCTGCAGACAGTACAACAGAAAATATTATAGAGACATGCTTGGTCTCTACTAAACAACTCCCCATGGTAGTACCTCCTTCATTGCACTAAAGAGAGGGGATTAGTAGTAATACCAATACTAGCTTCATCAAAATGGGTGACACAATATATATATATATATATATATATATATATATATATATATATAATGTGTGTGTGTCTCATTTGCAGACCGTACTGTTTCGCTATATCACTCCTCCCCAGTGCAACTAGACATTCAAAAGGATTGAAACTTGACTGATTTGGTGTCAGTTAGAGTTTCTATTCGTAAGCCATCAACATTTGGCAGAGAGAAACTGATAATTCTAGCATTTTGTTTTTACAAATGTAAACAAATGCCATATATATATATATATATATATATGTAAAAGATAATAGGAAAACTGTAATAGTTGCCGCCAAGTTTCGTCCAACGTGGACTTCTTTAAACAAAATAACAAAACAAAATATCCTTAGCAATGGGAAGAATTTAGAGAACGCTATTTTCATACTGTTAACTGAAATTACATCAATTACTGTCATTTTCATATATATATATATATATATATATATATATATATATATATATATATAAAATTTCTCAGAATTAACCTGTAGTAAAAGACAATAGGAAAACTGTAATAGTTGCCGATGTGTTTCATCCGACATGGACTTTTTCAAGGTGAAATGAAATGAATTTATTCAACAAAGTAACTAATAACAAAACAAAATGTCCTTAGCAACTGGAAGTATTTAGAGAATTGTTTTTATAAAACAATATCTCCACACATGAAAGTAATTGACGTAATTTCAGTTAACAGTATGAAAATAGCATTCTCTAAATTCTTCCCATTGCTAAGGACATTTTGTTTTGTTATTATTAGTTACTTTGTTTAATTCATTTCTTTTCACCTTGAAAAAGTCCATGTTGGACGAAACACGTCGGCAACTATTAGTTTTCCTATTATATATATATATATATATATAAATGAGACAAAGAATAGATAAAGTAAAATTCCGCTGTTCATAGCATTTATTTTTAAAAAGTGCTCAATACAGAGTAGAGCCATATCATTTTTATTATAAGATTATGATAAAATCTGTTGAAATCCCTACACAAAAGCTTTTGTTTCAATATTTTGATTGTACATTTCAGGGGATGGTAAGTAACTGGTAATTAAATGATTTTTAAGAAAATTTTAAACAAAGTGTTATCTCTTTTCCAGAAGTTAAAAGCAGAGGTGGGGGCATAAGGTCAGAATTAAGTATAGACTTCTGGGTATGTCTTGATTAACCAAGTAAATGTCAAATCTGTGCTAAATAAAAAAAAAAAAAAAAAAAAAAAAAAAAAGCTCACAGGTTAGAGGTGGGCGAGTTATTTTTTCATGCCATGATAAACCAGAACATAGACCATCATTGACAATTTCAGAAAATATGTGACACGTGTATAATAATAATAAAATTATATATAGCACTAGATATATGAAGAATCCTTAAACATCATATTTCTGTTCTACCATTAAAAAAATGCAAAATTGCAAACCTTGTCACTAATCAAATAACTGCATCTAAATTAGTGGTGACCAATGTAGTGTATCAATTTCACTTCACAGTCCAAGATTGTTTCTTGTCATAAATCAATTACCTATATCGGGAAATACTACCACCTCCTTGAGTAGATGCCTCACATGTCAGTTATCTGATCAAAGTGCTATAAATAATATCTAGTTGCACACAATTTACAAGAACCCTTTATAAGATTTATGGTCAAAAACACTAAAGTTCTATATAAATCACATTACCAGAAACATCTCGCTGTAAGAGAGGCTCTGTATATAAAACATCTCACTTCCACTATCAACTTCACCTTATTCAACGGTGGTAATAAAAAATAGAAAGGCACTCACTTTAATTCCAGATACACTCAGCCCATGAAACTCTGAATAAACAATCTTACTAGTATTCAATATGACACAAAAATTACATCTTAAATAGTTAAACATGAAGAGAAATTAACACCTCAAACAAAACCCATTGTTAATGGCTAAAGAAGTGTCCAAAAAGGACTTGGGACAATACAGATAATTTCTGCACTCCCTTACTCCTATTAAACAGAAAAATGTAAGAATGCTGGTAAAAAGAAAAATGAATTTTCCTTGTCTGCATATTCAAGGAAACATGTTTAAAAGAAAGGTTGCTACCAAAATAATAATTTGGTTCGCTGTGTCATAGATTGTGGGATGCAAGGGGAATAAAGCTTTGCACTAAAATCCAAGTGTACAAAGTGGTCGTTTTGTCAACTCTTTTGTATGGCTCTGAAACTTGGACAACTTATAGATGGCACATTTAGCAATTATATGTCTTCTCTAAAGGCTGTTGCCGTACAATCTGTGGCCTAACATTTGACGATCGAGTGTAAAATGCCAACCTTTGAGAGAAATACAAGATTGGTATCAAGACCTTCATAATGCAGTCACAACTACATTGGGCTGGCCATGTGGCAAGGATGAGTGATGATTGCATACCAAAAGTTCTTTTCTACAATGAACTCCATAGTTATAGAAATGCTGGTAGACCTTGGCTCGGGTATAAAGATAAACTTTTCTTGCGTCAACATTCCATTCAAGAACTTTGAAGAGGTAGCTATGAAAAAATCAGAGCATCGTTGTAGCTGCCATGCAAGAATAAAGCAAAATTCGACTGTGTGAAACACAAAAGCAAAATAAGACAGCTAGCAATGTTCCTGCTGCACTTAGATATAATACATTCTCCTGTACTGTTTGTGGTCCTTTGTGCAATTCTCAATCTGGTCTCAAAAGTCATGCCTGTCATAGGCATGCAGATAATTAATTTGTGGTTGTCGGAACCTCATACATTGAACTCTATAGGAGAGTCCATTATATATATATATATATATATATATATATATATATATATATATATATATATATATTTTATGTAAATTTTGAGAGCCCGAAATGCATATTTATATTATACTTGTATTGAATATCCATGTATGCTCCTTTATATTTTCCCAAAATTGAATAAATATTTTGTCCATTGTGTTCTTTATTTGACATGTAGGAGTGCAAAGTTATTAGAAAATAATAATTTTTGGTTGCACCTGCAAATTTAATTAGTATTTGCTAATGACTAATACATTTTAAACTGTTAAAAATGACCTGGTGCATATGATTAATACGAATTGCGGCAATCAGACTCATGTTAAAAATTAAAAGAATATTAAGAAAAATAATAGGAGCTGTAAAATAAAATGGTGAATAATTAAAGTACGAAGAGATTGAGAGCGAAACAAATGCGAAAAAAGAATCTACTTGGCTTTAAGTTAAATTGAAAAGATTTCTAAATTTCAGCAAAGATTAATGGCTTCAGTCTGTAAAGAATTGAAGTTTTTCATACAGAGACAATTAATGTCCACTGGATTTTAAATCTAGCCCAACCCAAGTGGATTTTTTTCTATTAGTTTTATACTTTCTTTCGACCTTCTCCCTCTTTTTTTTTTTTTGTCTCTTTTTCTTTTCCATTTTTTTTTCATTTTACTTACATTTTTGCTTTATTTTCTATTTGTTTTTTTTTATTCTTTTGAATTTTTTTTACCTATCTGATTGTAATAATTTGTATTCATCAAATACCCCCAGTTCATTTTCAATATAAAGTGTTTTAAACAAAAAAAACTACTACTTGGCATCAAGCATGGGTATAGATTGCATGAGCAACCAAATATTGATTGATTTTTTTTTTTTAATTTTGCTCTAATATGACAACTAATAAATAAATGTGTGTGTGTGTTTGTTAACCTCATTGACTACTCTAATATTTATTTACACATGTCCCATCCCTGGCATCAGGCAGTTTTATCCATAAATATACCAGGCATTAAAACATATATATATATATATATATATATATATATATATATATATATATATACCTTTTATTTGGTTTATTTCCCTTTAGATTTTTTCTCTTCTACCTTCACTTCTTTAATTTTTTTTGTTATCAGAAAGCTTTTTTTGTTAGAAAGCATAATGGATTCCAGTTTAACACAATTGGGGATCAAACAGATACTACACTTTGATCCTAGATGTAAAAGCATAATGGCCAAATTGGTTACATATACAAATAAGCAGAATAATTATATAGATCATATTATGTCATATAATATCGTTCGTGATTGAGGATGGCCATGGCAAATGTGCTATCCTTAATTTATTTTCAAACATTAAGACCAATTTCATTAGCCATATAAGATTTTTTTGTCTTTTTAATAAAGTTAATAAAACTCTTCCTGAATATTTCAAGGTCTGTTTCTGTGATAACAACATGCTATTAATATTTTTTCTTATCTCATATCAAGAATTTAACTTTTCAATTCAGCATTATCCACACCATTTATAAAAAAATATTTAATTTCATGTATTAATAGATTTAAATTTTATTCTTTACTTCATTAATAAGAGTAGATTTTCTAATGTTGAAAGCTTCTGAATGTAAATTGTTCCTCTTATATGATTTGTAGAATTACTGTCTACCTTCATTGCTTCTGTGGCAAAGGCTAATTGATTCTTGCGTATAAATTAGCTGTTTTGTAACTGCTATCTCGCAAGTAGTATTTGAGAATTTTCTTTCTCTTTGCTCATTAACATTTATAGTGAAATAACATGGCAATCATGACTGAATTTTAGAGTCAACTACATTCTGTCTCTCTACAAATAGACAAAGAGTGTTTGGGATTTTCTTATCAATATACCCACTGTCTTTACAGCTACTTTGTCTTATTACAGTTGGTTTTCTGCATTCAGGATTTCTGAAAATAAGAAAAATCTAATTAAATACTAAATGTTTTTATTTTTATTTATTTTTATTTTTTTATTTTTTTTTGTCTAAAATTTCAATGTTGAAATTTGTTCAAGCAGTTTTGAAAATCAGAACAAACATTGTTATTCATCAAGGATTAATGTAAGTGTTACTAACAGAATAGTGCTATTATATGTCAAATCATATTCCTAATAACTCATCTCAGACCCCTTTTGGAAAGGGGCAGGGGGCCTAACACTCGAGATCAACATGAACTTAGAATAGCCTATTTTAAGTCTAAGTACTTCTTCCCAAAGATGATCTCTCTCCAATATATATATATATATATATATATATATATATATATATGTATATATATATAATATATATATATATACACACACACAAACAAATTTGATTATAAAGAACCAACAAAGTCTGTTTAATTTTTTATTAAACTTTTCCGAATTTCAGATAAGATGTTGTGTATTATGTTCAAAGTTGTGGATAAACATGAAGTCATTATCAAGAATCAATGTTGTGTCTGTGTGGTAATTAAAGAAATTTAGAAAAAAAAATGATGCCTTTCCTGATGCAGACAAGAATAAACACGCCATTAAATTATTTTTTCGTAACCAAATGCAACTTAATTATAAACAGGATGAGAAAGCAATTAAAAACAGAATTCACCAGGACATATCACTTAATGATCCTCTCAAACACCTAATATTTATCATATATTATAAAATGTAACCTCTAACTTAATTATCACCAATAACACCAGGTCTCATAAATCCCCTTCCCTGATGTAAAAATAATATTGGCTATGAATTCTCATGCACCCCCACCCCATGGGAGATTGTATTTCTAATGCTAATTAAAATCATTAAATACTTACATTGGGCACACATGTGTCACACTCTCTTGCAGAGTGATCTGCCACCTGTCAAAACTTTGTGCAATCCCTGCACACATTGACCAACATATCATGACCAACCAAAATGTAACTATCAGCATAAGACAAATCCTAAATACTCTACAGCACCCAAAAACTCAAAACTGTAGAAGTGATTATTATACAAAATAAACACCTAACATTAAATAAGATATCTTTCAATACAGGAAATGGTATCTTGAAGTGCATATGATATAATTAATCTATTCATATATATTAGTATTAAAAATTAACAAATAAATTAATAAAATTAAATAAATCCCATTCTTTTTGTACTGCCTTGTTCCCAATAGCAGTTACACATGATGTCATGTTAGACCATCTTCAAACGTCCATCGTCCTAATGAATAACAAGATGCAGCCAAAGCAATTAGAACTACCACACAGACACCACGTCTTGATAATGACTGTCAAGTACTTGAACAAAAATAACAAAATATGAACTTCAGACAGTATATCTACAACTTCAAACCTAATACTCAACATATTATCTGAAAGTTGGAAAAGATTAATAAAAAGAAAATTAACACTGACCTTGTCGGTTCTTTATAATCAAAATTATTTGGGTGAATATTGCTGCCAAAATATATCTGCGATAGATATATATATATATATATATATATATATATATATATTAGGTATAACAGCAAAATTGTTCAGTTGTTAGATTAAGATTTGAACCGTTGTATCTTAGAAATGATTAAATATATCTTACTGGAATTCTCCAAGGTTTTTTAACACTATTGAACTCTTCTTTGAGCAATAAAAATGTATAATTACTCTTCAAGCTTAACAGAAGAATCGTGATGAAATTGATCATAAACAAAAATATGTTCATCATTAATCATATCTAAGGATCAGAATCTCATGAGGAATTGAAATAGTCTCTCTCTCCCTATATATATATATATATATGACAATAGGAAAACTGTAGTAGTTGCTGATGCGTTTTGTCCAATGTGGACTTTCTCAAGGCAAGAAACGAAATGAATTTATTTAAACAAAGTAACTGAAAATAACAAAAACAAAATGTCCTTAGCAACTGGAAGAATTTAGAGAACGCTATTTTCATGTTGTTAACTGAAAAATTCTTCCAGTTGTTAATTTATAAATATTGTCTTTTCTACAGGTTAACTCTGAGAAATTTTCATATATATATATATATATATATATATATATATATATATATATATATAAGAGGCTCATTTTCCAACTGATGCAAGATGATCTTTGCCCTCTTTAACCTAACTTTCTGCCCTGGAGTAACACGGTGCTTCATAGTTTTCATGTATGATTTCATTTTAAAAGTTAGTTTGTTTTTTTTTCACTGTTCTTTTTCACTGTTTTTTGGACTGGCATAGCTGAAACTCCATTCTCACATGCCAAATGTCTCCTCAATTGAGTTGGATCTTTTCTAATTGATCTCTTTAAGTTGAACTGATGATCCCTCTTCCTGTTGTGACCTCCTGATCCTGTTTTCCTCTCTAATGTCCCCTCTTTTTTAAACTTATTCACCATTCTCTTGATTGTTCTTAAATGAACTTTGAAGATGGAAGCCAGAGTATGAATGTTGGTTCTTTTACTAAAGGCCTGAATGATCTTTTTCCTCTCACCATTGTTCATTTGGGAATATATTGGTCCTAACACAAAACAATTTTAAACTGCTCTCATTTTATATGAGTAACTCAAAGGGTTTTTCATTGATTCTTATGAAAAATGGTGTCAAGATGTTTAAACATATCTGAAAACCTGGAAAAAAAAACTCAATTAGTTTAGTATTTTTTTAGTTTGTGGGATGAATAATTACGCTGTTAGCCAATTTTGCTGTTATACCCTCTGTGTGTGTGTGTGTGTGTGTGTGTGTGTGTGTATGTATATATATATATATATATATATATATATATATGATACATATATATATACACACACACACACACAAAACTGCATATTTTTTCCCTAAAAGGGTAACTTTTTTCTTTATTCTTTTTTTTTTCAGTCAACACTTCATCAGAAGAATTGGTAGCTAGTAAAATATTAATGAGAATTACTGAGCGATAGACAAACTGGGAGAGCACGAGAAACTGCAACTAAAATATATATATATATATATACACTCCTTTTTCTTTGAACACTTTATTATATTAAGTTTCCTATATTAATTAGTTTAGTGTTTTTTGTTTGTTTTTTTTCTTTTAGATATTAAGTATTTTGTGGGATGGATATGCTGTTATACCATTTGGACAATTTTACTGTTTTTTATATATATATATATATATATATATATATATACACACACAGACACACACACACACACCATGCATTATGCCTGATTAACCAATCTTTAGTCATTGTATTTACTGTTTGTTATATCCAAACCTTTTATCTAGAATATTGAGCAATCTTTAGAGAAATATGATGACGTACATAATTTTGTAGAGATGTGTGCAGCTGGAGAGATTTACTTGTAGCTTAAAACAAATATAAAAAAGAGGCGAGTCCTTTTTTCAACTGTAACACTTCTGAATATGGCTGCCATCAGCATGTACATATTTTTTAATTATCTGCAGTTGTGAAATGTTGATGATTCTGCATGAACAGCTGTGTTATGGTGAGAAATATTTTTATCTTCTGTACAGGCATTATTATTAACATCAGTTTCTCTGTTAATATTTTCACTGATATTATTATACTATATTTTTCTTTTTTAGGACTGTTTGGATTTTCACTTGGCCCTATCAGACGGAATTACTGGTAAGCTTGGTTTTTTTAGATAATTATGTTGTATGTTTAAATACTTAAATGGTTGATAAATACGTGTGTTTCTCCGACCTATAATATAAAATACAGTGTGACTGTATATTTCTGATATACTTGATTTCTCTTTCTTCAGATGTTGTCATAAATGAAAGCAAATTTTAAGTAGGAGGCATCAGGCTGATGATATTTTTGTTAGGTGTTTTGGTTATTTATAGTTTAATGATTTTTTAAATAATTTTTAACATCTGACAAGGGTTTATTTATAAATTGATTAAAATCTCTGGTGACTAATACAGAAAATATTATCAATGTCATTGCAAAATTACTTGAATATTTTTTTTTCTTTTTTTATTTTGTGAAAAATAAACACTATAGAGAAATATCTGTACAGGGTACTGAAGATTAGTCTGAGCTTTTTATGTTCCGCAAATGTAAAATTTTTAAATATCTGTCACATGAGTGTGTGTGTATATATATATATATATATATTACATCAAAAATATGTCAAAATTGCTACACAATTGCAGTTGTGTTTCAATGCATTCCATCAAGTGATTGTAAATTACTAGCGAGTGAATGATTTTACATTTAAAATCAAATTACAACCCCTTTTTATGAAAACAAAAAAAAGTGAGCATTGTAAGGTTTGTGGACTTTACTCAGTTCAACCAATGTAATTTAAAATAAGCAAAGAAGCAAAAATTAAGAAATTATTTTTCATAAATTAGTCATGACCCATAGATTGGCAGTCAATGGCAGTACAGATGGCAAACAGGAGTGGATGTTAATGGAGACTTATTATGTGTACTATAATCTTTGGCTTAATAAAGCATTCTTATCAAAGAACCTGATAATTTCAACTCTATCTATATTAAGACTATAGTTCTCATCTTTGTTGTTGTAAATTTGGTGACATAGTGATTGTGAGTTCAATCCCTGAGCAGGGCAGTATGCATTTGGACTCAGTGGAAACAGACAAGAAGTAACTGAGCAGTACTAAAAATGAAATCTGGATGAGATATTCTGAGACATGGGTGGTGGAACAAGAACAGTCTACCCAACTTAGATTAAATAAAAGGTTAAGTCCAGAACTCCCTGTAGGTTACCCAGTTTGATATACACCTGGTGAAGGCCTGAGGGTACAACAACCAAAATGTTGTGATAACGACAAAGATGAGGACAATAGTTTGAATATAGTGTAAATGATGACTTCATTGATCCTCCTGATACTTGCATCTGATGAGATGACTTTCTTCATTCTCTTTCAGTTTCTCTCTCTCTCTCTGCATATATCTCTCTGCATGTGTGTCCCTCTCTGTGTGTGCATATGGGTCTCTCTCTGTTCATATGGGTCTCTCTCTGTTCATATGGGTCTCTCTCTTTCTGTGTGCATCTCTCTCTTTCTGTGTGCATCTCTCTCTTTCTGTGTGCATCTCTCTCTTTCTGTGTGCATCTCTCTCTTTCTGTGTGCATCTCTCTCTGTGCATGTCTCTCTCGCTCTCTTTCTGTGTGCACATCTCTCTCTCTCTCTGCATGCATGTCTGTTTCTCTCTAATGAAAAGCACAGATTGATGTAGGGCATAACTCTTATATTTCAAAATATTATCGCATAAATCTGCAAGAGATTATGTAGATACATCCATAAGTTCATAACGTCATGACAAATGAATTTTAAGCACAATTTTTCAACATTGACACCGTCTTTTAATTTGCTATTAAATATTAATCATATAAATTGAATCTTTATAAAGAGAGAATTTCTGATCAAAATTCATATTCCAGGCTATGGATTCATTGATCTGCTTTTCTATCTAATAATGGTTTAATTGAGGAAATGTGTGGATACATAATGCTTTATATTCATTTAAAAGATTTGAAGAACTGGATGTATTCAGAAAGATTAACTCTTGCATTTTTGAAGTTTTTTTTCAGAAATGTTCTTGGAATGATTGAATTCCAAAAAATTGGTATTTCAAGAAACAAATATTGAATACTGTTTTATTTTTATTTTTATTTTTTTTTATAAGGGTGGGGGGGGGATATTTGACCCATTAACAGCTGTCCATTACAGGCAATTTTTACTATCACTGTCCTATGAAAAGGGTAGTTTCTTTTGAGATAAATATCATTGTAGGGATACAGAAGGTGCTTAGCTCTTTTTGATGGAGATAAGGGTCACATGACAGCTATTTAGCAGCAGGAGCAGTCACTATTTTAAAAGTTCCATTTCCCTATAGTGCTCAATACATATATAGATGTATGTATGTCTTAGTGATATAAAAGTCTCTCTCTCTCTCTGAGAAAAGCATGTTTGTAATTCCTTTTTCCTTTCAGCCATTCCATTCAATCCATGAACTATGGTGGTGTTATATCATGGATATGATAATGCCCATAATGGGAGAATAAACCATTCTTTAGTTCTCTCCCACTACATCATTAATCTGGAAGTACTTATTTCAGATAGATTTTGTAGGCAACATTTTCTTAGCCTTTATTCTGAAACATGAAAAGAATTATGAAAGACTCCTTTGAAATAAACATTGAGTAGTTATTTCCCAAAGTGGAACTGGAAAATTCCTTAACTGTCATATTGCCAGAAACATGTTTGCGGCTACCATTCATTGATCCCCAAACTATTGTCAGTCTGTCAATTGGCTTCATGCCATCTATTCATGCTTAGTTAATAGGAGCTTTTTGAAGTCCTTTTCAAACAGATCTGTAATCTTTATAATGGTTGATAAATTCAAGCAATGTCCCTGCGAAAGATTTGAAATGAAACTCAGTAAATCTATGAAAACCCTTGAAATTCTTTATCAGGTTTTTCGTAAATTCCAAACCTCCTCTTCTTTTAGTGATACATGCCTGGCTGTGTGTCTATTCAATATGGTGGTCATCCCAAGATGACCAATCACAAATGTAATGCAAGAATGTTTTTTTTCAAAAAAATAAAAAATAATAAAAAAAATCTAGCAATTCTAGCAATGGTTATCATGAATGAGTTCTCAGTTTCCTGCCTGGAATTTATGAAGTCTGCCAACTTAACCTCAATATGTCACATGACTGAAATTTAAGGCCAAAATTTGGGGAACACACACACAGAGAGAGAGAGATGGGGAGAAAAGTAATCTTGTCAGATCCAAGTTTTAGGGGCATCAATACAGTCGTCATTTACACCAGCGTTTCCCAACCTGCACCCACTTTGGGCACAAACTTTTTGTCCCCCCCCCCCCTTAAATTAAATTTTGAATATTATACTGAATTCATATTTCATAGCAAGATAACACTTAGGTATTAGTGCAAAAATAATGTTAATACTGTTTTCATTTCTATTAGAAATGCAAATGATTAAAATCCTAAAAAAAACTTTTATTTGATAGCTTATCTCAATGTTTTCAATGCGATGGTTGACTTTGGTGCTTACTGGCTAAGGCTCTTACTCTAGGTTCCATACTTCTTGGAAGTAACCATAAATCACCTTGTTTTGTAATTTGCAGGCAGTTTCTTTGTTTAGTAAGAAGCTTTGTAACTGCGTTGAAACCACATTCAGCCAAATGGGAAGTTGGAAAAGCAACGAAGAAAACTTTGATAGTGTTCCACAGCACTTTCAGAAATTTCCTTTTTAATATTGAATTTTTGAAAATCTGAAAAAAAAATGGATACATGCACACCACCACCTGAGTATGTTCACTTCCCTCCACCAAATGAAATTAAAAAAAAAATTAAAAAAAACTCCCAGTCCTGCCTCTCCTTTTCAACATAACAGATCCCACAAGGGGGCACTATCACCCACTTAGGGAAACACTAATTTACACTATTTATATTCAAACTAGAGAATTTAACAATCACAGGATGTAGAGAAGCCAGGTAATGCAGAAAGTGATTTACTTAAGTTCATGAATGGATGATAAAGTGGTAAAGCTTATTTGGAAGGAATGTTGTGGAGAGTCATGATCATGTTTCCGGAAAGGATGTGAAACATAAATCATCATCATAGACAATAAAGGTTTACATTTTTTTTTTTTTTTTTTTAATGCCTCATCCATGAACCTTCTGATGTCCTCTCATTCCCAGTTCATTCAAATTATAGTTTCTAATGAATTCTGGGAAAATTAAAACTCCCTTGATCCAATTAAGCTAACAAGTTATATGAAATGCCTTTCCTTGCAATTCAATTTTACAACATGCACTTTACAAGCTGTATAGAATGACTTCTTGTAATGACTACAGTTAAACAAAATATGATAATTAAAATACAAATTAATAGTTTTAAAATAATTTTCTTCTCTGCCCGTCCATTTGTTTTTTGCTTATATTCAATAATAGAATCCCAAATTCCCAGGAACCAATTCTATATGGGCAGGTAATCTTTAGAAACCTATGGAAAAAATCACTTTATAATATCAAAGAATTAAACCATTTTGATAATTTAATAGAAAATATTTAAGATATTTCCAGATTGAAATTCTGTTCTTACCATATTTCTGTTCAGAAGTCTGATGCTTGTTTATTTACAGCAATTGTATTAATATTTTTGGCTGTTTGGTTAGTTTTGGGTACAAAATGTTAGATAATTTCTCATGTGATTTCAATGTAATCACAGAAATCATTAACGGATCTCAAGGTGAAATAATTTATGAAAATCCAGTAACTTCTCTTCAGAATTTTTCCAGGGAACTACAACTTCTTCCATATTCCAAAAATCTGGGTTCACAATATTAACTACCATATTTGATGGCATATAAGATGCAAGGGTGTATAAGATGCACCCTAATTTCAGCAGGGCAAATCAAGAAAAAATTAGTAATTAGTAAAATTATTAGTAATTGGTACAGCCTAGGCTATATTTGAGATATTATTTTGGTTAAACAAGCCATGATTACAATTAAAGTAAAAATAATAGGGGAAAAAAAGAACACGAGCCTATAAAAACATTATTATATCCAAAGGTAAGGAAACAAAATAAGTCAAGCAATTATTACAATTGAGCAAAGCAATACAGTTACCATTAAAATTCAGTCAAACATTTTCCTTTATATAATCTGTACAACCTGCCTCTTGTAAACTTCTTAGTGGAATAATTAGGATATAAAAATTCTGATTGTATTTATACCAATGCAACTGGAAGTTATCGCAAGAAAAATATTAATATTTTACAAATATATAATTTGAATTTATTGCATATAATTTTAGTGAAACAAAGTACTAATATTAAACATAATGAAATTAATGTAATGAATATTATCAATGATAACACTTTTAATCTACATAATAGCCTTTTAAATAATGACAATAGGTATATGAAAGTTACTCTAAAGTCTAAGCTAATAGGAGTTGCCAGGTCGCTAATTTTGGCTGACTATCATGAATGTTAAACCTACATATGGCATACAAGACACGGTGGAATTTTAAGACTTTTTTAGTAAAAAAAAAATGTGTCTTATATGCCGTCAAATATGGTAATTCATGAATTTTATATTATGAGAGTTATTGCTTATGATTCATGTTATTGCTTATGATATCACAATTCACTAATCTCATATTTATTATCACAACATTCAGTAATTTTCAATGAGGAAAACCGACATTGTTTTCAACAAAATTAATATGCTGAAATACTTTTAGAAACCATTATCTGTGTTTTTCTTTCACTTTTTCTTTTTTTTTTCTTCCCCACCAAACTTAGATGCACACCTCTTAGATGTGACCCCTGTGGTAGGTGTGTGTCTAAGTTTCACTAGGCAGGCACACATACGTAACATAACAAGCATTTTACTAAGACCATCAGCTATTAATATATAAGATTATTTTTGTATAATTCAACAACCTTTTATAATTTTAAGAATCTGTTCATGTAAACAAGTAAGATGCCATCAATGCTTATATGGCATGCCAGTTCACAACGTTGGCAATCATGGCTCTCCACAACTTCTTCCACTTGTTACTCTTTTGCGTCTTTACCATCCCTCTTTGTCTTTATCTGTTAGTTATTCACTCAAACTTATTTCTCTCAGATGCTCTTGCCTTAAATATCCTGTGTGTTAAATTTTCTTTTTCTTTTTTCTTTCTTTTTTCTCTTTTGTCTTTTTTTCTTTTTCTCTTTTGTCTTTTTTTCTTTTCTCTTTTTTTTCTTTTTTTTCTTTTCTCTTTTTTTTCTTTTTTTTCTTTTGTCTTTTTTTTCTTTTTTTTCTTTTTTCTTTTTTTTCTTTTGTCTTTTTTCTTTTGTCTTTTTTTTTTCTTTTGTCTTTTTTTCTTCATTTTTTTCTTCATTTTTTTCTTTTGTTTTTTTTCATTTTTTTCTTTTGTCTTTTTTTCTTCATTTTTTTCTTTTGTCTTTTTTTCTTCATTTTTTTCTTTTGTCTTTTTTCTTCATTTTTTTCTTTTGTCTTTTTTTCTTCATTTTTTTCTTTTGTTTTTTTTTCTTCATTTTTTTCTTTTGTCTTTTTTTCTTCATTTTTTTCTTTTGTCTTTTTTTCTTCATTTTTTTCTTTTGTCTTTTTTTCTTCATTTTTTCTTTTGTCTTTTTTTCTTCATTTTTTCTTTTGTCTTTTTTTCTTCATTTTTTTCTTTTGTCTTTTTTTTTCTTTTTGTGTTTTTTTCTTCATTTTTTTCTTTTGTCTTTTTTTTTGTCTTTTTTTCATTTTTTTTGTCTTTTTTCTTCATTTTTTTTGTAATTTTTCTTCATTTTTTTTGTCTTTTTTTCATTTTTTTTGTCTTTTTTTCATTTTTTTTGTCTTTTTTTCATTTTTTTTGTCTTTTTTTCATTTTTTTTTTCTTTTTTTCTTTTTTTCCTTTTGTCTTTTTCATTTTTTCTCTTTTCTCTTTTTCTTTTTTTCTCTTTTCTTTTCTTTTCTCTTTTTCTTTTCTTTCTCTTTTCTTTTCTTTCTCTTTTTTCTTTTCTTTCTCTCTTTTCTTTTCTTTCTCTCTTTTCTTTTCTTTCTCTCTTTTCTTTTCTTTCTCTCTTTTCTTTTCTTTCTCTCTTTTCTTTTCTTTCTCTCTTTTCTTTTCTTTCTCTTTTCTTTTCTTTCTCTTTTCTTTCTCTTTTCTTTCTCTTTTCTTTTTTTCTTTCTCTTTTCTTTCTCTTTTCTCTTTTCTTTCTCTTTTCTCTTTTCTTTTTTCTTTTTGTGCCCCACAAATTTCAACACCCAATTTATATAACTAATTTTTAAAACTTTACCTCCAGGAAACCATGTACTTTTATATAAGATGAAATCATTAGAAGGTCATGTTTATACATGCCTAAAATAAAATATCGTCTTCCAATGGTGTTTAAAGAAAGGAAAAAAAAATGAGGTGAACTTTATTTTTGGCATTGTTTGAAGTATTTCTGAAGAGGGATTTCTATCAGCTTTTCCAACAAAAAAAAAAAAATGAAAAACATCTTTGCTATAAAATCTTTCCAGATGTTATCTTCCAAGTTGTTTGCTCACAAATTTGTATTTGTTTATTTATGGACAATTTCTTTATTTTTAAATAATTTTTTTTAATTCCTTTGTAAGAAAACAAACTAAATTTCTGCTAATTCATTAGATTTTTCAATATTATTTTTTAATTGTTTTGACTATTGTCCTCATCTTTGTCATATTCACAATATTTCGGCCATTGTATGCCCCAGCCTTCTTCAGGTGACATAAGTTGAATTTTCAAACCGAACCCTTTATTTTGTCCACCCATAATAATAAACCAACACCCAACTTGAAAAATTGCTAAGTGTGAAAAAGGCTGTTGTGTAAATTAATCAAAGATGTTATTTTTATATCTTTTAAAAGCTACTTTAACAGCATTTAAAATAGAGCACTTTTATATATTCCTTAGTTCTACCAGTTCTACCTTTCACAGAACCCCTATGCCACACACATTGTAATGAACCAGCCTCATTCTTTTCATATTCCATTGGTGAGATGAAAGTTCCACTCAAGTAGCTTCTTCCTGTGAACTGTTGCTTTGTGGAACCAACTCCCAAGAGGATGCTTCCCCAGGTCACTACAACCTCAAGTGGGGTTATCTTCCCCACATATATGCATAATCTGTTACCTTTTACTCTGTAACCCTCTACTTCGAGTGGCTCACACGGAGAACATCATTGTAAAAAACAAAAAAAAATAAAAATAAATTTTAAAAAGATAAACAGACAAATGGTAGATTTATGTGCAAGATGGATTCTGACAAGAAAGATTGTCTGGCATGACACTGAATCAAATTTTCTAGCAGTAGACTGAACAATTGATTCAGTATAATTGCCCCAATTCATTTAAGTGGAAAATATTAACCCAAGAAGGTGCAAAATGTTGCTTTATATATATATATATATATATATATATGTGTGTGTGTATATATATGTATATGTGTGTGTGTATATATATGTATATGTGTGTGTGTATATATATGTATATGTGTGTGTGTATATATATGTATATGTGTGTGTGTATATATATGTGTGTGTGTATATATATGTGTGTGTGTGTGTATATATATATGTGTGTGTGTGTGTATATATATATGTGTGTGTGTGTGTATATATATATGTGTGTGTGTGTGTATATATATGTGTGTGTGTATGTATATATGTATGTGTGTATATATGTGTGTGTGTGTGTATATATATATATATATATATGTGTGTCAATAGCCTGACTCTGAGTTTCATGCAAGCTTGAGGTGCAAATAATATCTCTGAAGATCGCATAATCTGCATGAAACTGTTTCATACAGTTTTCATGTGTGGATTTATTATTTGCACCTGAAGCTTGCATGAAACGCAGTTGTGCTATCAACATTGTAAATCATGTATATTCATTAATATTTACTGATAGCTCTGCTTCATAACATTGAGCACTGTATTTATAACCCCCGGGGAAGAAATATGCTTGGCTATGTGCGAGTATTTGTCCAGATATGTACTTTTTTTTTTTCTCCTACTCCTTCCTATATATTTTAGTGATAGATGCATCACATGTCTTCAGTATAACCAAGTGTTTAAATAGGTACTGATGAGTCTTCTGAAAAGATTTCGGGTAACTGAATCTTATTTACATGTGGGCCATTGTCCTCATCATTATTATCTGAACATATTGGACGTTGTGACCTCCAGCCTCTATCAGGTGCTTGTTGATCTGGGTAACCTTCAGGGAATGTCAGACTGAACTCTTTATTTAATATACACAGGGGCAGGGTGTGGTGGCTAGTAGATTGTTTTTGTTTTACTGCCCATGTCTGCGGATATCTTGTCTTGTTCTTATTTACTATGACTGTTATTGCTCTCTCCCTATATAGTCAGAGTACAAGTATACACCGCCTCAGTCCGAATTCACAAACCAAAACTTTAATCCATTATATTATTGTCCTGCAGAAGAATCCCTTGTGTGGAGAACTTGGGGCCCTTAACCTAATCTGCCTGCTAATGAGTATTGCTGCTTCTCACTCTAACTTCTAACAACAAAGATATAGATAACAGTCTGTGTATAAATAACTCCTCATCCTGGAAAATTCAAGCAGTAATTGGATCTATTTCTAAATGTACTTGTATTTTTTTCATTTTCATTCATTAAAAATGTAGAATGTAGCAAATTCTATAAACAACTTCTCTTCTGAAGTCTTTTATGCATGAAAAGAGTTTGTCTTGCATTTGGATTGAAACTCTACTTTGGCATCCGGCCTTTTGATTGGCACAGAACTGCCATTCTGGACTGTTGCAAATGATGTAATGTTGCTTTTTCTGACATGAAAGTAGATATTGTTTTTAAAAGAAAGACATTCTAATTTACTTGGTTTATAAAGTACAAGGCCTGAAAAGCACAAAAGTTTATTTACATTCAGTAAAGTTTAAGCTTTTGTTTTTTTATAATTTGTTGTTCAATGTTGGCAAACAAACAGACATCAGGGCAGCACTGAATGAATAGGCATTACGCTTTTATGCTTTTTCATGTTTATTATTTTATCTTTGGCCGCATATAAGCAGCTTTAACCTCTGTCATTGCAACATGGCATTTAATCTTTTGGTTTTTCTGGGGACAGTGACCAATCTAATTGCTTTATGTTATGAGATCTTCAGACTAGTTGTAATTTGAGATGAGATTTTGTCTTTTGATAACTAATGAGTCATCAGTGGGAAATTGGGGAGCTTTGAAACTGCCTTTAATAGGTTGGCTTTAAAGTATTATAGAAATATTTGGGACAGTATAAGGGATGTTTTGGGGTGTTTTGGGGGGGTTGTTTTGTTTTTTGGGTTTTTTTTCTTTCTCTTTTCTCTTTTCTTTTCTATTTTCTTTTCTCTTTTCTCTTTTCTTTTCAAACTTTAGGTTCACTTTCCAATTGTGACATGTTGGCAAATTATTTAAAGAAACGAGGCTTTATTGATTTTAGGTTATTAGCATCAAAGCAAATGTCCTTTATAAGTGTTCTAACTTTGGAACTTAATTGTTTTATTTTATTTTTAATTGGGCATTAATGAATTGTGGGATGATTGTCTGTATAAATTTTGGGGTAACAACTCTTTTATGAATGTTGCAATTATGTTGGATAGGTATTTTTTTTAACTTCTGGCACTTTTAAGCATTTGTTCCAGGTTTTATGACATTATTTTTTTCACTTTACTTTCTTCATCCATATGAAGGTAATGCTGAAAAGTCCTGAGAAAGATTTGAAAAAATTGTTTGGTTATTTGGCCAGATTTAGGGAAGTGTATCAGACTGAGAAATTTTCATGCACCCTCATCTTTAATGAAGAAAATGTATTTTTCTAAAAAGATTTTTTCCTTTAAAACTTTAAGGCTGTTTGATGTTATTCTTGATATTATCTTCATTTTTTTTTTCTTGTATTTAAATGTATTTATTCTAAAGTGAAAATTCTCTTTATATCAATCTACAGTGTTTAGTATAAAAGAATTCTGAAAGTGAAGATTGTGCATTTATGTAGTAAAGATTCCCACAAACAATAGCCAAAGATTTATATTATTATTATCCAGTTTATTTGCATATGCACTGTAACAGGGAGAATCACTTATTTTCCAAGTACTTTCTATCTCTTTCTGAGATCATCATCAGGGGTGCAATGGATTTATGGAAAGATATTCATGAATATGAAAGGATTATGATAAAAATAATCACACACACATGTGTGTGTAATATATATATATATATATATATATATGGAATGTGGTATATTCATTTTTATATGCCAGAAACAATATCTGTCTATATTTCTGAGATGAGGTGTTATGTACACTATTTACATTATTCGGACTATTGTCCTCATCTTTGTTGCTATATTTATCACAATGTTTCGGCCATTGTATGCTCCAACCTTCCTCAAGTGGTTGAAATGTTGAACTGAACCCTTTATTTCACTCACTGGGGTAGACTGTTCTAGTTCCACGTGCCATGTCTAATAAATGTCAGTAATCAGTTATCTCCTGTTAATTCACCTCTCCAAGTTCTCCACCACCGTAACCAGGTATTGAACTCCCACCGTCACTGGATCTAACCAATGCCTTTATCCACTGTGCCATGTGTCCTTTTCTGAAGCATTTGAATAAATTTGTTTTTTCAATTCATTCACCCAGGGTGATGATGGCCCTAAGAAGCAAGGGCTGCTGGGTGTTAGAGAATGAAAAAACTTTAGAAGGAACTGATGGATCAAATCCTAAACTGGTAACAAGGGGTAAGCATTCAAATAAATGATAAATGTTCAAGAGACTGGGGTTGAGTGTGAACTAGATGATAGTCAAACCTATCTACTATGAATGCAAAAGATGGGTGTTTTACAAAATAACACACCCAATGCATTAGTTACTCACCATAATGAGTCTGACCATAATTTTGACTTTTAAAAATTGCTACTTTAATTAAGAAAGAAAGCAATTTACTAAGACTAATGTATAGAAAGTGGTTTTACTCACTAGACCATCCACAGTAAAATTGCATCCAGGTTCTTACATTTCACCTTTCTTGGAAAATAATTCTATCACAATGTGGGATATTTAATAAGAAAAGTGAGAAAAACAAAGAAACTAAATTAGCTAGAATATATACAAAGATACATCGTAAAAATTTATAAGTTTAAAATTTCAGTGTTGTCCCTGCATTTTCATCACCTGTGCATAACATTTGTGTATTTATATCCGCACTTCCAGTCATGTGAAGTTACATCAACAGAAACTGTATTAAGTTTACACACACACACACACACACACACACACACACACACACACACACACACATACACATAGATCTGATGAATTGGATCATATTTATGATTCCAATGGAATAAATTATGACAATGGAATATTAGTGTTTAAGTCTTTTTATTATATCCTTACTCTTTCCTAGACATTGAGTTCTACCTGGATTCTATCCTCTTGGAATTATTTTTTAATACACATATGTATGTATATTTATTTATATATTTTAGATATACGATTGCATATGTATGTGTATATTTACCACTAATATTATCAAATATATATATATATATATATATATATATATATATATATATATATATATATATATATAAATAGCTGGCCACTTCTATTCGAGTATACCTGTCTACTAGGACAAGTAGGCAATCCCTATTGCAGACTCTCACTCGGGCACATTTGTGTTCAACACCCACAGAGCCCACCTATGGTTTGCTCAGCGACTATGCTGAGTAGGCCTTAATTAGTTTCTGGGAAAGAGCATGTTATCTAGCATGATCAACAATCTGAACAACACTAACACACTCAAACCCTCGGTCGCGATGACTTGTGACTTCTTACTAGCACAGCTATCAACAGCCCCCAAGTGTTCCGTCTATCCAATTTCACTTACAAGGCTTGAGTCAACCCGTGGTATGGTTTTCAGGTACTTTCTAAATGTGCTGCATACTGGGATCGTACCCCTCCAGGCCAATACCATCAGAAAGTCTCCTTCCTGACAAATCAACCATGGTGAGATTTGAACTTGGGTCCCAAGATTAGAAAGCGAACCTTCTAACCATGCTGCCAAGTGCTCTCTATATATATACATATAAAATAGGAAAAAAAAAAAAAAAAAAGTGAACACCGTTCAACAAAAGTGGCAACACAATTTTCAGTGTCCACTTATATCTATGATGTATTATAGTATCTAAAACAAAAGTTGTCAAAATAGCGAATAAGCCTCTTCAGCTTAGAATGACAGACAAAACTATGTGTAAGGAGATATATATATATATATATATATATATTTCTATATAAAGAGGTAGAAGAGAAAGACAAAAGAGGAAAGTAAAGATGGAAGTGTATCAAAATTTCAATACACTGAAATTCTTGGGCATAAAAAAAAGGAAATGCAAAAAAATGTTACTTTTTTGAATTTGAAACTAATTCATGTTTGTATAGCAGTTAAAATAAAAATTTTAGTCTGGGCAGTGAAGCTTTGATAGATGGGGAAATAAGATGCAGATAAATTGAGAAGAGTACATGTATGAGATAATGGATAATATTAGTTATGTTGATAGGGATAAGGGAGAGAATATAAAGATACAGGCAAAGGGTGAAAGGAGAGGTGAGAGGTAATGGATAATTTTAGTTGTATTGGAAAAAATAAGGGAGAGAATAAGAAGATACAGGCAAAGGAGGAGAGTAGAGGCATGAGATAATGAATAATTTTATTTGTCAATTTCTATGTCTCGCTTTTACTCTCATTCCTAAGTATTGAACACATTTAGACTCCTACACACTTTTGCCTATCTTGCCCCCTTTTTTATGCTGAGAAAATGACTTTCTTTTCAGAAGAATCAACAGTTGATCATGCTACTTCCTCAGATGCCCCTTACGTAGATGAGAAATATTTTGTTCCAATGTAACATCTGGTCAACAACAGCATTTAAACGTTTATAAAGAATTCATAAATCTTTTTTCATTTTATTTTTTATTCTATATTCCTTGTAATTAGAGATTTAAAAAAATGTTCTCTAAAAATATCTACAATAACTGAGGAATCATGGGAAGAATATGCTGAATAAATTTTGTATCCAGTGAATACAATATTGGATTTACTATTAATTGAAATATATGACCAAAATTTTGCTGTATTTTATTATTGACGCCAGAATGGATTTACAAAAATAGTTTTTAGTTCAGCTAGGAACAGTTTCAAAACCTATATTAAGGATTATAACTTTAAACATGGTAACATCTTAGCTCAATTAGAACCAAAGTTTAAATGAAAGTGAAAACACTTGCCGCATTGTGTAAGTATATTATACAAATAGCATAAGATAATACACTAAATCATTTCATTGTTTTATTTTATGAAAATCCTTAATTCTGCTTTTTAAGGAGGAATTAATGGAATTATATAGGATCTAAATATACAGAGAAATTTTATAAATTTTTTTTTTTTTTTTTTCTTTCTGTTGGTGTATTGTTGTATATAGTATTGGCCATGAAGGCATATATAAAATGAAAAATTATTGATATATATGGTTTCCTCAAACAATTTAAATTTGAAAGAATAGAAATGTTACATCTAACTCAATCATGTCTCTCCCCCCACCTCACTTCGTTAATTTACATGTACTTAGTACTGCCCGTCAAAAATGTGTAAATTTCTTTTCATTTTTTGTTTCAACCTTTGGAAGTAAAGTCTGATGATCCGCGGTCCTTTAAAAGGGCTGTGGTGAAATAATTTATTACATGGAACCTTAAAGTGGTCTGTTTTTATTTACATTATTAGCTCTGATTTACATTGAGCTCTCTGGATTTTATCCTCCTTGGGTCTACCCATACAGATTACCTAGTTTTTCATAAACTATATATATATAATATATATATATATAATGAATTTGTGTTCTGCTTGCTCATGACAAATACTTTTCTATAATATAAATTTTAGATAAACAAGTATTGTACAATATTTTAACTTTACATAGGATCATGACTGCATTCATTATGTTGCAACTGTTACTGCATTTCTCTCTCAATTTCCAAATTTATCAGTAAAATGTTCTTATTGTACACTGTAATTTTGTTGGCTCCATAATATTGATCATATGAAAGCCGTTTCATCCGCTGGTTTTGAGAAATAGCTTTGTTGTTAGAGATAAGGGATGAAAATGTAAATGATATTGATTTGTATCCGCAGGCAGCTTGGAAAATAGTCGAGTACATTATGGCTGGCCTAAAGAGAGAATTCACCATTGCTATCTACTGGAATTTCCAGGATAATAGACGGAGTTGTCAGACATATGGCAGTCACAGATAAATGACCATAACTGAAATAGCAGTTGAATACACAAGAATTACCGTCTTCCTTAAACTACTTTGGGTGGATAGGTGGTTGGGGGTAGGTGTGGGGGTGGGGGGCTAGTGAGAAAAAAAATGAGTCCTTCAAAGGGGCTGGTTTAGTGATGGATTTTATATTAAAAAGTAATATTTATCTCTCTCCTATCCTCTCTTCCGGCCCCGGCTGCACACACTCGTCTTCACTTTCTCGCTCTCACTTTCTCTCTCTCTCACTTTCTCTCTCTCTCACTTTCTCTCTCTCTCACTTTCTCTCTCTCTCACTTTCTCTCTCTCTCACTTTCTCTCTCTCTCACTTTCTCTCTCTCTCACTTTCTCTCTCTCTCACTTTCTCTCTCTCTCACTTTCTCTCTCTCTCACTTTCTCTCTCTCTCACTTTCTCACTCTCTCACTTTCTCTCTCTCTCACTTTCTCTCTCTCTCACTTTCTCTCTCTCTCACTTTCTCTCTCTCTCACTTTCTCTCTCTCTCACTTTCTCTCTCTCTCACTTTCTCTCTCTCTCACTTTCTCTCTCTCTCACTTTCTCTCTCTCTCTCACTCTCTCTCTCTCACACTCTCTCTCACTCTCTTTCTCTCTCTCTCTCTTTCTCTCTCACTCTCTCTCTTTCTCTCTCACTCTCTCTCTTTCTCTCTCACTCTCTCTCTTTCTCTCTCACTCTCTCTCTTTCTCTCTCACTCTCACTCTCACTCTCTCACTCTCACTCTCTCACTCTCACTCTCTCACTCTCACTCTTTCTCTCTCTCTCTATCTATCTATCTCTCTGGTAATGGATCTCACCAACAAGATGCATGAAAAATTTTCAATAATTATAATTTTTTTTGTAAAAAATTTCTCCTATAATCTGAGCTCAGTTGACTATTTGTCTTTGGCCCTGTCTGTATAAAATTCTCTGCAGCTATACAAGTGCTTAAAAGTTCTGAGCCAAGGCCATTTTCAAAATCTTAGCAAAACTTAAGGTTTTTAAAGACTTTGAGGCTGAGATCTTTTCAGCACAACTTTATAAAGCACTGAGGGTTCTTGTTATAATCTAGTACAAAAAAATTTAATTGGTAGCCATAATATTCAAAATGATTAGTAATAAAATCATTTAAAAAGTGGTAGTGTTATGAATAATTCTTTATTGCGTGGCTTGCGAGACACAAATAACATCTGAAACAAGATTTATTTTTATTTCTTTTTGGAAGAATTTTTTTAAGTAAAGGTTTATCACTTGTTCCTTGTTTAGAATTGGGCTTTCGGTTCCTTCTAAAACCTTTTCATTCTCCTTCACTCTCAGTAGACCTTTGCATTTTAGTGGCATTATTGCCTTTCTTGGGGTGAATTATAGCCTATCATTGGATTCATAATCCTTCAGTCTTTTGAACAGATGTAGAGCTTTATCCCTTGTTTCCCATTTAGGATTGGGTTTCCAGTTCCTTCTGAAGTCTTTTCATTCTCTTTCAGTCCCAGTAGCCACCTGCATCTTAGTGGCATTATCGCCTTACTTGGGGTGAATTGTTTAAAAAAAAAATACTATCTGTAACAGTATTTAATAAGCGTTGTGAGTTTCTCTCTCACTATCTTATATATATATATATATATATATCTTTTTATGATTTAAACCATTTTATAACTTGAGTCTGATGAGGCAGTTGTCTGTCTAATGATGTATTGAGTTTTTCCTTTGAGATATATATATATATATATATATATATTAAATTATGCTTTTGTTTATGGGTTAAAGTGCTTTATGTCAGCGATAGAGCATATGTAAATATAAAAGTGGACATTGAAGTCAACACTCAGAGGCAACAATCTGTTTCACTTTTATATATACATACGCTGTATCCCTGATATTGAGCACTTTAACTGATAAATATCAGCCATGCCAATTCAACTTCATTACCTACATCAAGAGATGAAAGTTTTGAGTCACACAATGTTTGGAAAGAGTTTAATTTTTATTGCTTAATTATTTATTATTTGCTCTGTAATAATAAATAGATTGAGCTCTTTTTGTGGCTCAGTTTTAATATTTTATATTACGATACATTTTATATATGTTTAAAAATTTTAACATTATAATGTTATAATTGTTAGAATTTTTGAATAAATAATATCTGCTCTATTCTGTATTGAGCATTCTTTTAAGAATAGCATTTTTGATTATTGGAATTTTATTCCATCTACACCAATCCTATACTTGGAGATATATATATATATATATATATATATATATAATCATTTATTTATTTAAATATTATAACATAAATATGTTATAAAATCACTACAAAAATAGCCATTTTGTTTCAACACTTCTGGTGTCTTGTCAAGTGATGATGTTGAATGTAGAATACACTTGATATATATATATATATATATATATATATATATAATACACACACACAATATACATGATTTTTTATATACTTTCCTAACATATAGATTTGTATCTGTCAATGATCTTCTTTGAATCTCTTCTATGTGACTTCCTACAGGTAACAGCATTTCATGGTTGTGTGGATTGTGGAATGAAAACAATTGACCCGAGTGCATTGAATAAACCATTTAGGTCAAATAATTGGCACATAAAAAGGATTCAGATTACAACCGCTGATGACAAACAATAGGTAAACAATCCAGTGTTTTATAATAATTGAAATATATTTTCCTAATTTTTTTATTTTTTTTATTCAGTTTCTACACAGATTATTATCATCTTTATTGTTGCTGTTACAACAATGTGTCGGCCATTGTGCTGCCTGACCTACTTCCAGAAATTTCCAACTGAAGGTTATCCAGATCACCAATCACATATGAAGGTTGGTGAGCACAACAGCCAAAACACTGTAACAACAAAGATTGGGATAATATTTCGCATGTAAATAACTACTCATTCCAGAAATTGTCAAATATTTTTCTTGACATTTTTTCTTTGAAGTTGAGCAGAAAATAAAACGAATAGTCCAATTTTCAAATGTAATTAAAAATTCTATTTATTTCATAAAATTTATCTTCCATTAATTTTTTTTAATCATATCATCCTATGTAAAGCAATAAAGCCACTAAGACAAAGGGAGTTACTGAGTGCAAAAGAATGAGAAAAAGAGAAACATTATTACAAAGTGAGAACAACAAAGACAGAAGATAACAATTGATATCGCATTTAAATTTTTGAAGAACAAACTTCCACATTTATTTTTTGATCATTTGGATCAAGATAGAAATGAATCAATAAAAATATATTTTATATATTTAATTCCTTATCTTTCATCATCATCAGTCACTTGACTGCTTGAAACACCAGGGCAGGGTATGGATAAACAGATACTCTCTTTGTAGTTTAATTGAGTCTCTATTACTCGGAATTCGTTTGTACAATTCAAGATTCCACTAGTTCAATCCACCGTTTTTGCCTTCTGCACACTTCAAAATGTAAACCCCTTCTCCCATTCTTACTGCTCTTTTATCAGGCCAACACTGCAGCTGACCAACCAATCAGCATTCTTTGCTTTTATTCTCAATTAACCAGGCAAATAGCCTCCTCCAGGCTGACCAATCAGCATATGACTTACTATTGATTGAAGCATGCCAAACTGTACAAAAAACCCTTGTTACCATACATACTGCTGGAATAGCTAGACAGGAGAGTAATGCCATTTTCAGGGAGCAAAACTGTCGATGCCACGTGCCACACCTTTATTTTCCTTTGCACCAGATGCAAGCCACTCTGCCTCATTTGCTTCTATGAGACTGTTCATCATACTCCTCCAGGATGATCTGTTGGTGGTGACACTCATAAAGCTGGTCAGATAACATCAGAGTGAACAGACATGGCAAAATAGTACTCCTAAGAGCCACTGCCAAAAGATAATTCTGGAAGTTCTTCTGCCCTTAGGTACCACCCCGATGCTTGAAATAGTCAAGGTATGATGCTACCAGCCTAGCTCAATCCTGGGTCCTTCACACGCTAGCCAGTACTGCCACCAGTCAATATGATCTAAATGGACACAAAATAAATGTAGTTGGTATAATCATGATTTTTATTGTTTTTAGTTTAATACAAGATAACTTGAAATGTTTGGTATTTATATTTATAAACAAAAAGACCTCTTCTCTACAGATTAAACATTGCAAGCCACTTACTACTCTGGCATTATTTCCATGGCAAAATTTCATACAAGCTACAAACATTAGTTTTACCAGTTCAGACTGTTACAGCTAGAATCTGCAGTGTTATTCATCCTTGTTCTTCGTCCTGGGTATGATGATAAACTACATCTGGCAGCAAGGCCTCTGATAGGGGGGTTTTGAAGTGTGGAGCCACATCTTAATTGCTGGTGTTCCCAAGTTCACCCTGACCCAGGGTGGTAGCACCTGTTAGGGTTCCAGCTATGGGCAAATAGTTAACCCTCAAACTGGGGTCAAAGCACTATGAAAGTGTAAAAATAGCTTTTAATGCCAGAAATACTTTGTAAAAAAAAAAAAAAAAAAAAAATTATTACCTGCAATAAATTTTTGAAGAAAAAATTATTACCACCGATACATATTTGAAGAAAACCTGTTACCAGAAATAGATTTTTGAAGGAAAAGTATTACCAGAAGGATTTTTTGGAAGGAAAAAATATTACCAGAAATAGATTTTTGAAGGAAAAGTATTACCAGAAGGATTTTTTGGAAGGAAAAAATATTACCAGAAATAGATTTTTGAAGGAAAAGTATTACCAGAAATAGATTTTTGAAGGAAAAGTATTACCAGAAGGATTTTTTGGAAGGAAAAAATATTACCAGAAATAGATTTTTGAAAAAAAAAATATTACCAACAATAAAACTTTTGCCAGCATTAAATAACTCATTGAGGTTGATATGCCATAAAACAAACCAAACCATCCTTGTTCTCTTCGTATTCCATTAGTAAGGAGGAAGTTCTACACAAAACGTTTCTTCCCAAGTACTGATACTTTGTGGAACAGATGCACAAGAGGTGCTTTTCCAAACTCACTAAAATCTTAACCTCTTCAAGTCTAGGATAAACCGTTATCTATCCTACATATCCTCATAATTAGCACTTGCACCCTCCCACATTCATGTAACAACCTCACTCAGTGTTGTAACCTAAAAAAGGTTACTGAATGAGGAATAACCGAAACAGAGGTTGGAAATGAAATGGTAATCTTTATAGCATCAATAAAATACAATACTCGCCAGTGGCATGAAGTAGGTAAACCACTGCTAGTGGTGGACTACTTAGCATATTACCCCCACTTACAATAGTGTCCAATGTTTTTATGAGATTTGGGACAAACCCATTAGTGTTCATAGGTACGGTATATAACTCAGTAAGCCTCTATCTTGAGTGGCTCTTGGGTGTTGTATTGGGTGAATATTTTAGTGGAAAGAAAAAAATGAAATCTGAATATATATGAGAGGGTGCTGAAAAGTTCTTGGCTCAAATATGACACACACACACCCCCACAAAAATATCAAATTTTCAGCACCCTATGTATATATGCTTAAATATGGTTATTTTATGAACTGCTTACATTTTTCTTTTTTGTGGCAGAAGTGGGTGTTGGGCTGAAGATGCAGCTTGCTGATAAATTGTAGGTTCCTCCACAAGATTGCTAAAAAAATCAGAATACTGTAATGGAAACATGCTCCAAACGTGATGGAAATATAGTTTTATCATCAAAATCGTTATGTTGTTATTAAGAGGAAGGATCAAAGTATTTTTTTGATTATTTAATGAAATTTTTTTTTACTCCTTTTGAGAACATTCAAAATTTTTATTTTTTATTTTTTTATTATTTTTTTTTAAAAAGCAACTTTTTTTTTTTTGCCTCAGCAGTTGTACTGACTTTTAGCATAGCAAATTTTTGCATCTTTTTTGCAGTGACACATTAATTTGCAAATTCTTGCAAAAATCAAATAATTGCTAGATTTTAAAGAAATTTTCAGGACTTATTCACAAGCAAACGAAATTATTTATGAAATTTTTTATTAGAAAATTTTGGTAGAAATGTTTTCTATCTTACATGTGTTTCTCCCCCCTTACTTAATTTTATGAAAGCTTGAGGAATTCATCAAGATAATCTTTAGTGACTATTTTAGTTAAAAGCAGAATTTTTTGAAGAATTTAAATCACCAATTTTTTTCTCTTACTGAAAATCTGTTCTGAATTGAAAAACAAAACACAATAAAACTAAGACATTATTTAATTAGAAAAGCTTTTAATTGCTTTTATGCATAATATAGATTAAAAACTACTGTCTGAAGAAAAAAAAATTTTCAATGAAAAATGTATTTTTTTACAAGATTTGTTTTCATTTTTTACAATTTTTTTTCCATTTTAATTTGAAAAATTTATAGTTTTTGAATCTTTTAAAGTTCAATTTTGATGAAATAATTCTTAGGCAATATTGTTATTAAGTAAAACTATATTTACTAATCATATTTTAAAGCTTATTACAATCTGAACATCCTGACTATTTTTAAAAAATTTTGATTTGTTTTTATACATGTATATAGATGCAGAATTTCAGAAGTATTGATGTACAATCCAATAAATCTATTCTTTTTGATCCCGTGTTTTAAGGGTTGTCACCCCTTACGGAGAAAAAAACAAAACCCTAATGAAATTTGTCATCTGCTACACCATACTTAACTATGAATATGTTCAGTGGTCAATCTACCATCAATAAATCAATTAACATATCAGAAAAACAAGAACCCGTAGTTAGGAAATTCTTCAGATTAATTTAATGTTAAATTTGCTAATTTTCCTCAAATGTTTCAGAAATATATATTTTATTTTTGCAAGATTTTTAAAATGGAAAATTAAGTTTTGTTTACAAATGTCTAAAAAATGGCTTATATTATTGATTTTTACTGGAAAAAAAAAAAAAAAAAAAGTCTATTCCAATCAATATAAATTCTGTCTGAAATAACTCAAAGTATTTTGCTTACCGCCTATAGTAAATTTAATCCTTTAGCTTTCATTTAAAGCTAAATTGAAAGCTTCAGGTAAGCTTTTTCATTTTTAAACATTCATTTTACACCTTACGTATACCCAATTTGTGGATGTACATAATAAATTGTAATGACTCAATCATTTATATTGGTAGAAAGACGGAACCAGTCTGGCTTGATAGAATATTTTATTGACTGCTAATGGCAATGATCCGCTAATATTATTGTAACTCTGAGACTGACATCAATTTTCTTTGCATAAAATTGATCTTTCTCTTGAACTGTTAATGAAATCAGATTCTGAAATTTTCTTTTTTAAAAGTTCAATAATTTAAAAGTTGAACTTGAGCATTTGGTTTTTCTTTTTTTTTTATTATTTCATTTTTACTTACTATTTCATTTTTACTATATATTTTTTAAACTATTAGTCTTTTCAATGTAATTTTAAGACTACCTCTCTTAAGATTACTTCTTGCGATATCTTAAGTCAGAAGAAACTATTTTTCTGAAATTATTGAACATTTGAAAAGATTGCAAATATAAAAAATAAAATTTCCAAAAGTTTCAATTAGTAATTGTAAGTATATGTTGTTTTAATCTAAATGTCATTTTAATATTTTTCTGTTTTTTCTTGTTTTTGTTGTTTGTTCAAAATTTTAATTTGTGGTGATGGATAAAACCAAGTCTTACTTCAAAAAAGAATTTGTGTTCTCTGTGCTGTCAAAGATCAGAATCTAGATTGGGTTGACTTTAGTAGGCCTTGAAATATAATTGTGCTTTCTTACCAGTCTGGACTAGTTCTTTATTTCTTTTTATGTGCCATGTCCTTTCAGGATGTAGGCGATCATAGCTCTCCACCTCCCTCATATGCCTTGCAGCTCTCAACAAGTTCCTTCTCCCTGCTTCCTCCCTCAGACCACGTTCTGTCATCCACTTGCTTAAGGCTGCTAGGTATGTCATGTGTTGTTTTCACTTGTCTCTCTTTCCCTCTATTCGACCTGTGAGTATCAGATTCTCCAGGCCCTCCTTCCTCATTATGTGTCCCAGAAACTTCAGCTGCCTCTTCCTGATGTTAAGTATAAGCCACTTCCTTGTTTGCAATCTCTCTAAGATCTCATTGTTGCTTACATTGTTACAACCCCAATAAAAAAATTAAAAAAAAAAAATCTCTTCTTTGAAGCATATCATTGCTTGTCTCTTCATGAGTGAAGAGGTAGTTCTGTTGAGTTTTGACTCTTTTGATTTAAGTATTTTCTGATTTGAAAGACTGATTTTTTTTACCCTCGGAATCATGACCTCACATTTTGGGATCTGAACTTCCCTATTACTATTTACCTTAGAAATACAATTTCTATGGTCAGTTCAAAAAATATTCCATGGGCATAAATCCTCAATACATTTCTCACTTTTGAGAATGTGTAAACAGCTATATATATACTAGCAGCATGGCCAGGCATTGCCCGTGCTTGATTCAAAAATCGTACGACTCATACAGCAATCGCTATCACTTGACTTAAAATATTTTTGCCCTTCCTTGCCCTTAAAGGAGTGCCCTTTGCCATGCTGATGTTGCTACATGCCTTACTTCTTGCCTATCTCACACTGCAAATTTTTTCTAAGCTCTATACAAAACATTAAATCTGTTACAAAAAAAGAACTAAACAAAATGAACACAAAACGATCAGCTTTAAAAAAGGACTCGTAACTGGAAAAACTGAATGAAAAAAGAATGTTAGCAACAAATACTTTTTCACACCCAACCCAGTTCTGCGGAATCAGAATCTATGTTGAGTTTAAGCAAGCGAATGAGCCAAGTGGAGTAAAGTGCCATGCAGATTTAAATTTTTCCCACTTGTGATGAATGCAGCTATCATTTTTTTTTTTCTTGCTAGCATGCTAGTCAACATTCATGTCAGTCAGCTGTTGGCTCTCACACCGGCCAATAGAATCTTCCTGCCTATTCATGGCGGCGAGCTATAGGCTCTCACTCTGACCAGTAGAAAATGGCTGCAAACTACATGAAAACTGCCGTAGAAGCATGAAAGAATCGATTATTTTCACTATCGATGGGAGTTGGGAAATGCAAAGTCAGTCTTGGCATCCCGCTAACTTCAAGCATGTGCATGTAAATTTTGGTGCAAATCCGTTGAAATTTGCGGCCGTGCATTCGTCACACACACACACACACACATCCTGCCTTTTATATATATATATATATATATATATATATATATATATATATATATATATATATATATGTGTGTGCGTGCAGTTGTACAGAATAGAAAGAGAAAAAAAACATGAAATGACAGGAGGGCAATTGAATTCAAGACTGAATTTCAATTTAGATTTCCTACATCTTTCTTGAACAAAAAAATTAACCTCCTCCTACCAAGTATTTCAAGAAAGAGGTATCAAGATAAACTTTTCCAAGACAGAAATGGAATAAATACTTAGCACCAGGTGGATAATAGAAGAAAGGTTTATTGTACACAACCAGTACAATATGTAATACAGTACAGTTTAATTGGAAGGTCGGACGTGCTTGCGTTTTCTTGCTCTCACTCTTCCTGCAGTCTCTTGTAGACAGTTGACTTTATAGGTACTTACTACCTATAATATAATCATTCATGGGAGTGACTGGTTATTCCATTACATCGGAAATTATGATCTGGAATTGGAATGAAAGCAGTGATGGCGCCAACCCTGATGCCATCATTAAAAAACAGGATATGGGATTGGTAAATACCAAAGACTTTAAATATCTCGGTATATGGATCAGTTATTACAAATTGAATATACAAGATAAGGAAAATGAACCTAGAATAGGCTGTTCTAGTGCTAGTTTCATCCAATACTGCAAGTGTCTGCAAATCCAAAACTTTAGCTTGAAAATGCTCATGTTCTTAAATGGCCTCTTCAGATAAAGACTTTCATATGGATGCCATGCATGGCGCCAAACTCTTTCAGAAATATTTGAACTGTTGGCTGTATACAACTGTTTTCTCAGATCAATGGTCAAAAGTAGCTTTGAGCAAATAAAACTTATAGGTGTTAGCAAGGTCTAACCTTCTTTGAACCTGACCAAATATCCGGAACCATGTCATTTGAGGACATTCAACAGCAGCAGCAGCAGCAATTAAAATGGATTTCACATATGACTTGAACAGAAAATGTTGACCTTCCACATTACTTCAAATAAAGCATTAGTAAGGAAAAATATTCTAAGAGAAACATTTTTATAAATTTCAATCAAAAATAGAAATGACTGCTCAGTCAATGAATGCAAAATGTTTCTTTATAAGGAAATGGTTAATATTGCCATTACCATGTTCACTTGGTATTAAAAATAATTAGAAAAAAAAAAAAATCTGCATTGCTATGCTTTGTTCCATTTTCAGGTATTTTGATTTAAAATAAACAAAATCTTGGGGGTCATGATGGCTAACAGATGAGTGCATGAGGATTGTCAGAGTTAGCTCCTCCTTAATTCCTAAATTGTCACTAGGGGTCATTCTCCCTATACTATAAATACTGGGTGTCTTCTCGCCTCATTCCCTTTTTCATTTCTTCATTTCAGCGACTACAATATAAGCTCTCTTAGAAGATCCACGTCATCCCATTTGTGGGAGACGCCAGGAACATTATACACACATACATGTACGTACAAACATTCACCAAAGAACAGACACAAATGTTCACGTCTATGTCCATTGTAAAATTGTTTTGTTTAATTCATATATTTGTTATAATCTCGGTCTTGTTTGTCTTTATCTTCAGTTGGACTTAATTCAAGCCCAGCCATTTTCTTGTAGTTGGACCTTTTAATATTCTACCAGGAGTTACACACGTATTTCTAATACAACACACCAACCCACACAGCCCTCCACAGGATTACCCCTCCCACAAACTCTGCCAGGATTGACCCCACCCCACCCTCTCCTAGACCTGTCCTTCTATTCAGGTCTAAAAAAAAAACGTAAGGAACATAAACACTCTTCTCATTATATTTGGAATACAGAGGAAATGTGCGTGGTTCAGTTCCATGGAATTCAATTCCAACGTAGTTCAGAAGAGTCGATACAGGTTTCAGGATAGCTGAAACTGATTACTAATGTTATTTGCAGGGAATCATAGGAAAGTCAAACAAGGGTCATAAAAGAAATGAAACTGATTACTAATGTTATTTGCAGGGAATCATAGGAAAGTCAAACAAGGGTCATAAAAGAAATGAAACTGATTACTAATGTTATTTGCAGGGAATCATAGGAAAGTCAAACAAGTGTCATAAAAGAAATGAAACTGATTACTAATGTTATTTGCAGGGAATCATAGGAAAGCCAAACAAGGGTCATAAAAGAAATGAAACTGATTACTAATGTTATTTGCAGGGAATCATAGGAAAGTCAAACAAGTGTCATAAAAGAAATGAAACTGATTACTAATGTTATTTGCAGGGAATCATAGGAAAGTTAAACAAGTGTCATAAAAGAAAAGAAAACTTGCAAATTCAATCAAAATTGTCATTAGAGAATTAATGACAAATTTTAAGTTTTCAATGTCTTATTGCTGAAATTTTAAAAATAATTGAACTATACTAAATATTGCTCAAAGGTTTGTGCAAAATGATTGCAGTTTTAACATTTCCCATTACTTTTTTTGTAAGCATTATTCTAAAACATAACATACAATTTTTGCCTTTAAAGTGGATAAGTATTTGTGTTCATAGTCATATCCAAAACATTGGTTAATACCTTCTTAAAAGCTAACAGTTTATCTGACTACAGATATCATACATTATTTCACATGATTTTGCAGTAAAACCAATTGCAGTTTAACTCAAATAGTGCAGTATACTAATTTAGATGTTGCCCAGATATTGAGCACTTTCTGCTAAGCACTGCACACACACAATTATATATATATATATATATAATAAATCAATCCTCTCGGTATGTTTGATATGCTATAATTACAAAAACAAATACTGCCAAAATACTTGGTGGGCATAGTAGGAGACCTGGCACATGTTATTTTTGGACCATTTTGAAAATAACAATAACTTCCTTTATAACTCCCACAAATTCGAGAAAAAGATTTTCATGAGTCAGTGTGAAATTATTTTCTAACCAATTCATAAAAATTTGTACCTCCCAAAGTGAAATTAGATTTCCCTTTTATGAATATAAAAAAGAAAAGCCTACTACTTAATGTTCAAAACAATTCTGTAGACCAGTTTGAGCTACATGTGCATACACCCACACAAATAGCGGAAGATGACAGCCAGCAGCAACTGACTAAGGCCTTGTCTACGAACTCACATTAGGTTGACTGTCATAAAGTAAGTCTGTCCACACATTTCACACTGCACTATGAACACTTTATCATTTGATAAAACAAACTTCACTGTAAGGAAAATTGAACATTTGTTATTGTATATTTCAGACACCAATATACTGTGATACCTCGGCTTAAGTCATTTCAAGTTAAGTCATTTTTAAAGATATGTCAGTTTTTCTTAAATATTATATGGAAAAATAAAACTTGTCTTAGGTTGTTTTACTTGAGATTACATAAATTTAAAATTGGTTTTTACTTATTTTATTCAGAATACTGTATGTAACCTGGAACCAATTAACAATGTAAGGTGAGGTATTGATGTTATTTCAACCAACATTATGCTTCTACGTTTTCCTTCAAAGAATAACTTTTTTATGTTTCATTTAATAGACATTGTTGTAAAATGTTTGAAATCCCGACACTTGGCTAGTGACAAAAACCTGGTTAGATAGATACCAATAATAACCACTAAAGTTGTTACTGAAATAATAATTTATTAGCATTTTTGGATTTATACTCCAACTCTAGTTTCTAATGAAGATGTGAACTGGAATAATTAGCTTCATCTTTTTTGTATGTTGAAACAAACCAAAAATTATTTTCCATTTAGTTTATCAGCATAGTTTTATTTTATTTTACTTTTTTACTACTAGCTCCCAAAATAACCATCATTCATCTGAAAAAGATTTCTACCATATTTGATAAGTGAGATTAGCAGGTATTTAGACTATTTATAAACAAACTTCCCTCATCAGGAAAACAAACAACACTTGTTGAGAATGAGTCAAGGAGGAAAAAAATGTCAATTTACAAACTTTGTTCATCTTTATCAATTCTTATCTTCATTTTATTTAGTACTTGCCCTAAATAGATTTTTGGAATTTTTTTTTTCTCTCAGAAAATACTATGACTGTCAAAATTTTCCTTGTTCTTAGAGATAAGCTGTATTAGATGCCAGAAATAGATTTTCTTGTTGGTAATCAATGAGTTCTTTATTAGGAATTTGACGTCACGTCTGCATAAGACTGCACTTTGTATAAATATGAAACTTCCACCTACCATTTTTTTTGTGTGAGCCTTACATACATACATACATACATACATACATACATACATACATACATACATACATACATACATATATATATATATATATATATATATATATATATATATATATATATATATATAATTATTCAAAAATTATAACATAAACATGTTATAAAATCACTACAAAAATAGCCATTTTGTTTCAACACTTCTGGTGTCTTAAGTGATGGTGTTGTGTGTAGAATAAAGGGTTTTAAAAGGTTCAACTCAATCAAACATCTCTCACGAGGGAAATGCTATTACATAAGCTGGAATGACCAATCAAAATACAAGTATATGAGAATTCAAAAAACTTGACAGCAGACTTTAAGGTTATAATAATTATTTAATGTTGGCGTTAGACTAAAGTAGAATTCATTCTAACTAATAAATATTAAATTATACTATAAAATTTAAAATTACCAATTTTAAATTTAATCTATATTAATTTTAAAATTATAAAGTTACTTAAAGAAGAAAACGAGGAAAAAATACATATGTTTTTCTATTTAATTTGTTTTTATTGAAATTAAGTTGGAATAAACATTAAGATGTAGATATGCTATTTACTTTGTATGAATTTCAAAAGTTTAAACATTTATATTGTCTATAATTTTAAAGTCTTAAACATAACCAGAATTGTTAAAATGCTCAAATCACTTTATATATTTGCTGTTAAGGTTTTGACCCATCCATTCTTCAGCCTTCGGGAGTTAACAAATGCTTCCCTCAGCAAATCTAAGAAGTTATGGATGCTATGTATTACAAAAATAACATGTTAAATATATTGAAAGTCGTTTTCCTGATGTAATTGTAACGTGTATGTAATTTTTATAAGAATTCATTTATAATGAAACAAAAATAACCAGCAGGAATCTTCAGAAGCAAAGCAAATATGACAATTACCAGAAAAGAAATAATGCTGTCTATATAACTTCTAAAATTCATGTTGGATCTTTAATGAAAGTAAATATTTCTCCCTTCCTTTCTTTTTCCTCCTCTTTCGCCTTCCTTTCTTTTTCCTCCTCTTTCGCCTTCCTTTCTTTATCCTCCTCTTCCGCCTTCCTTTCTTTATCCTCCTCTTCCGCCTTCCTTTCTTTATCCTCCTCTTCCGCCTTCCTGTCTTTATCCTCCTCTTCCGCCTTCCTGTCTTTATCCTCCTCTTCCGCCTTCCTGTCTTTTTCCTCCTCTTCCGCCTTCCTGTCTTTTTCCTCCTCTTCCGCCTTCCTGTCTTTTTCCTCCTCTTCCGCCTTCCTGTCTTTTTCCTCCTCTTCCGCCTTCCTGTCTTTTTCCTCCTCTTCCGCCTTCCTGTCTTTTTCCTCCTCTTCCGCCTTCCTTTCTTTTTCGCCTTCCTCTTCCGCCTTCCTTTCTTTTTCGCCTTCCTCTTCCGCCTTCCTTTCTTTTTCGCCTTCCTCTTCCGCCTTCCTTTCTTTTTCGCCTTCCTCTTCCGCCTTCCTTTCTTTTTCGCCTTCCTCTTCCGCCTTCCTTTCTTTTTCGCCTTCCTCTTCCGCCTTCCTTTCTTTTTCGCCTTCCTCTTCCGCCTTCCTTTCTTTTTCGCCTTCCTCTTCCGCCTTCCTTTCTTTTTCGCCTTCCTCTTCCGCCTTCCTTTCTTTTTCGCCTTCCTCTTACCTCTTTTTTTTTTTTTTTGCCTTCCTCTTACTTCTTTTTTTTTTTTTTTGCCTTCCTCTTACTTCTTTTTTTTTTTTTTTTGCCTTCCTCTTACCTCTTTTTTTTTTTTTTTGCCTTCCTCTTACCTCTTTTTTTTTTTTTTTGCCTTCCTCTTACCTCTTTTTTTTTTTTTTTTGCCTTCCTCTTACCTCTTTTTTTTTTTTTTTTGCCTTCCTCTTACCTCTTTTTTTTTTTTTTTTGCCTTCCTCTTACCTCTTTTTTTTTTTTTTTTGCCTTCCTCTTACCTCTTTTTTTTTTTTTGCCTTCCTCTTACCTCTTTTTTTTTTTTTTTGCCTTCCTCTTACCTCTTTTTTTTTTTTTTGCCTTCCTCTTACCTCTTTCTTTCTATTTTTACCCTTTACTCTCCCCCCACCCCCTAAAACCTCACTACCATTTCATTTATATGTTAGTACTTAACAGCTTCACTTTGTCCAAATATTAAAAGTTAAGAATTGTTCCCTTTGATTGTTGACTACAGGTAACTGAAATGTCAGGAAGCAGAATTCTTCGCTATATACAATTTTGCTTACATAATTCATATAAATTAATGCTAAGTATATGGTTAATAAAAAAGAAAAAAGCCCATTTAGCTGCAGATGCATATTTCTTAAGACTGAGCAGCTGATTTGCTAGTTTTTGGAAAACTGTGCCAATGTGGGTGTAGAAAACTGGAAAAAGAGTTGGTGTTCATACATGGTACATTTGGGTGAAAAAAAATATAAGGGTAGGGTTCCTCTTTCACCTCCCACCAGTAAGTGTGTTATCACTGCAACTATAAGAGAAATCCATCTGTAAGCCTCACATTGAAAGTAAATGAAAGACCTGTGTAAACAAGCATTAAGGATTTTATCTTTTCTTAGGTCAGGGTGGAACCTTCGTACTGGAATCTTTTATGATATACAGTTGTTGTTGCATTAGCACAACATGGCATAGTTTTGTGGATGTCTGAATTTTCTGGGTGGTACAGATATGTCTACATTCAGATAAATATATGCATATATTTACATGCAAATCTGAACGTAAATTCACTTGTATTTATATTCAGATGCTTGTAAGTATGTATGATGTATAGGGACTGGTATTTAATAAAAATAGACTTGATGAGTTGCACTCTGCCAATATGCTTGAAACAAAAGTGTATGATGATGAACAGGTGCAAAATGTGGAAATTAATAAAATTGCTTGAAAAGATAAAAATGCAGAATGTTGAGTAGAGATAATATTACTAGAGAAAAAATAGAAAGGGTTGGATATAGGAAACCAACATCAGAGATATTAAATAAAGGTGGTTAAACTCTAAAAAAAATAGTTGGGCAAGGCATATAGAAAGAAGGATAAGAGGTGGATCAAAAGGTTGGTTGCTTGATGATAAACAAAATAAGAAAAGACCTGATAGAAGATTGAGAGAGGAGATGGAGAAGGTTGCTTGTAAAAGTTTTCAGAAACTATCAGTCACTGATGTCATGGGAAATAGGCCTTTGTCCTACAGTTGATTCATAATTTCTGCTGCTGATGCTTGTCTGCTTCCTGACCAAAATCATAATTTTCTAATGACCCCTCTTAAAGGTAGAAGCCAGGATTTCAAATGCAATCGGTCCCTCTCCACTTGATAGATAGCAGCATTCCAATCTTCTGTTTCTAATTTCAACTTATGTGAATGTAAGCTTTGTAAATATTTGAACTTTGTTAAAGTGGGCTATGGAGAATAGTAGTTTTGTTTGTCTAGCTTGGTAATGTATATGGGAGAGTGGTTTGTTCTGCTCTTTATCATGTCCATGCTAATGACGAGACATTTTGTCAAGATCTCTGGTGACAGAACAGTGCAAGGAAAAGTGGTTTCATACCTTCAGAGTATCAGTTTGAAACAAGTATAAAAAGCCTCACTGAGAACTGTTTCTAGATTACAATTTCAGTCTCTCAATTACATGCTTGCCCTCTCTTTCTCCCTAATGTTTCTCCATTGTCTCTCCCTCCCCCACTGGCCAGTCTATGTCTTCCCCCACCTTGGCCTCTCTCTCCATCTCACCTTTGGGCTTTAAAAGAAGAATGATGATATAAATAATTTTGCAATTGTATTGGACTTAGAAAATATCACAAAATTTTCTTGCCCAACTTGCATAGCGGCCGTTAAAACTTATGGGATTATTTATGCAATAACTGCGGCTGCTTGTTACATGTTAATTGACAATCCAAAAGATTCTGCCTTCTAAGTCATTAAAAATAGTAAAAAATGAACTCCCAAAGTTAACATGCAACAATAAAAAGCAATCTGTTTTGTTTTTTGTTTTGTTTTTCTCTCTCTCTCTCTCTCTCTCTCTCTCTCTCTCTTTTTCTCTCTCTCTCTCTCTTTTTCTCTCTCTCTCCTCTCTCTCCACCCTAGTAACATAAGACTACTCAAGTTAAAGGGTTAGAGTTAAACTGGTAATAAGGCATGTGTGGGGTATGAATGGAAATGGAGACAGTATGAAATCAAGATTGAGGATGAGGAAGATAACGATTGACCTTTTGACTTGAAAAAGTTAAGACTAGTGATCAGGGAGGTAACCCCCCTTCAGTAGGGTATTCTGCAAAGTGGAAGTTCCCCCCCAAAAAAACAAAGTAGGCATTGTTTTTTTTTTCTTGAGCAATTGTACTCAAATTTGACTTTATCATGGACAGCTTTAATGACTGTGATCAGAGGTTTAACTAGAATTGTCTTATAAAAGACAAGTGATACTGGCTCAAACTACCTGCTTTCATTTAGTAACTCATTAGCAGTCTTTCTCCACACATTCTGTATTTTCTATTTTTCTTGGCTTTTATACAATTTGTTCTTTTGTCAATCAAAAAACACCCAAACTGCTTATATTTGGAATATGAAGATCTTTTGACTCTGCAAAAATAGCATGGTATGTCCTAGTTATAAAGATCTGAACTGGTGGAACTAAAAAATGGAGCAGATCTGAACATCTGCTATGAAAATGGCAATAAATTATCAATTGGTTTGCAATATTGTGTTTGGGAAAGAGGCCACAGATTAGAGAATGAGTCTTATGGTAACTTAACCAGTATTACCTTAAGCAACCAACTCAAATTATCTAAAACAGGGCAGTTTAGGGACAGAGTAATGGAATAAACTGTTTTACAAAATCTAAATAATAAGGGAATGCAATGCATGCCTTGATTGTCTGATCAGTTCGATAAGGTCAAATTGGCAGCTGATCTTAAGAATGACCTATGTTCAGTTAACCGGGGCAAGGAATGGGTTGTTTAATTTTAACACTTCCAAAAGAAAATTTCTCTCTATCAATCCCCTGAAAGACGACTTCCTGCCTCCCATCAGCATGGCTGATGCTAATCTCCATGATAGTGGCTCATTTCACTTTCTCAGACTTCTATTCTCGATTGACATGAAGAAAGTTGGTTCACTATGTCATGCTAGATAACTTCTCTCTCCAGAATCTATCTTGCATATTTATAAGTCTAGCATTCATCCATCCTTTGAACATTGCCGCTAGATATGGGTCAGTGCTCTTGCTGTATATCTAGAGATTCTTGATAAAATCCAAAGAATCAACAATATTACTGATCTTGACCTGGCATCTCGGTCACTTTCTTACCACAGTAATGCAGCTTACCTGTGTCTTTTCTGTAAATACTTTCATGGTAATTGTTCAAATGAACTCTTCACTATAATACGTAGACTATGAATTTAAGTGCAGTACTGTTTGATATGATCAAAATAATTTAGTTTTTATTTCTGAGATGACCTCATCTCAAAAATGAAATACTCAATTATGAAAAGCAATACAAACCTAACATCATAACTAAATGTCAAAAACCATCTGACATCGAATATAAAAGGCTCCAAAAAGACACTGTCCTTTGAGATGTTTTTGTAGTGGATAAAGAAGTTGGTTATACAAATGTTACTGTTATCTAGTTTTTGTGTGTTCAATCTATGGATTGGGTAGCGAAGCACAGGTTCAGCAGGAACAACCTGTAACTGGATTCATGGAGATAAAAATAACACAAGATATCCCATATCAGCCAAACAATGAACACCTGATGATGACCAAAGGGTATTTGATTGAAATGTTCTTTCTATGAAATCTCTATAAACCAAGATGAGAACAATAGTTCAAAGGCAACTTTGTATCTAATAGAACACAATGATCTTTTACGTAGCTTCTGTCTCTTGGATTGAAAAATTATTCTTCTTAACAATAAATGTCGTAGTTAAATTTTTTTATATCTATTTTTACCACCTGTTATAAGAGGTGAAGTGTTAATAATTTTTTTTTAAAAAGGTTACAATATCATGGGAAGCCGTGAAGACTGTGATAGAATATAAACCACAAAATCTATGGATACTTTAAGATAATTTATAAACATATCCAGTTTTTCAAGACCTCACCCAATAGATAACTCTGAATACTTAATGACACTGAAAATAATTTCAGTTCCTGTATAAATGAAATGTTGTTTTCAATTCTGCAGCACTGATGCATATCTTCAAAATTGGAACCTGTAAAACTACTTTGTTTATTGTCGAAATACCAAGAATAATATAAGCCTTTTTTTTCTAAGAAAGAAAAGTGAGAGCCCTATACTCATAGTAAGTGTGGGTGTAGAACCTTGGTTCTTTATCACTAAACTGAACCTCCTCCAAATAAGTTTTAAAATTACAAAGCGGTGTAATTATAATGGAGGACAAGTCAATTTAAAAAAACCTAAAGCCTTCTGACCAACAGCACATTTTAGTAGAATGGTAAATTTCAAACTTGACTGAAGAGTAGAAAACCTCTTATAAAATAGTTACTAATAATTCTAGTAATATATAGGTGTATTTGAAACCACAGGAAGTTGTGGAGGACAACTAAAAGTTTGATCAGAAATCGGATCTATTTTTCCAAGTATATAGTATGTGTATGTGTATATATATATATATATATATATATATATATATATATATATATATAAAACCAAATGAGTAAATATAGGTATCTATCCGAGCAAGCAATTCTGTACAAATACATAAAAATATTCTAGTGTAAAAAAAAAAAACAGTGCTCAGTGTTAAATAGCAGAGCTATATATAGCTCTCTCTCTCTCTCTATCTATCTATCTATATATATATAATATATATACACACACACACACACATTATGAAATGGACAAAGTCCAACAATTATTTTTTTAAAGACATTTTTATGTTTATATGTTCTTTTTATAGAAACAAATATTTAAGTAAATGCTCTGTTTTATAATAAACATTATTAATAACATTTACTGGCCTTACTTAAATATTTCATAATGCGTGACATCATTTGTTTACATTTGGATACGCATTGAGCAGATATGAATGAATGAGAGAAAAATCATGGAGAATTGTGTTTAAAAACAGTAAAATCGACCTTGCTAACTGAATGCTCCTCTGTGGCCCAATCGGTTAAGGCATGTCAAGCTATATGACGGTTCCGTATAGGATACAGGTTCGATTCCTGTCGGAGGACGCACATTTTCTTTGAAAAATTATCGGACATTCAGGCTGGTAAATGTCGTTCATACTTTTTATTATAAACAGAGCATTTACTTAAATATTTGTATCTATAAAAAGAACGTATAAACATAAAAAATGTCTTAAAAAATATATATTTAGACACGCACACACGTGTGTTTGTGTGTGTGTATAAATTACATTAATTGCACATGGTGTTAAATAATAATGATGAAAGCATCTTAATGCTAATAAAAAAAAAAGCATCTAAAGAAACTTTTGGCCAACCCTTCTTCATAGATATATTGTTGGCAAAAGTTTTTTTTTTTTCTTATTAATACTAACAAGAACACTTCAAACATTTAGAGGACTAATAGGGCAGTAGGCACTGGTAAACAATATAAAGCTAAGAATAGTCTACTAAAAATTAAGAAACCAATTTCATTTCTATAAATAAAAAAAATAGTGATTATTAACCTGAAGAAGCACCAGAAATGGAAAAGTATTTGTAAAAACAATACGCTAGATTTAGTTGTGTAACTCTACCAACTGAAGATAGCTCTGGCTGACACCAAATTAGTTTTGTTTCAGTCCTGGCTTGAGGCATTCGGAAGTCTAGTCGCACTGAGGAGCTGTGATACAGCGAAGCAGTACTGTCTGTGAATGACATACATATATATATATCAGCAGCCAACAAATAAATCAAAATATGAAAGGGGACATATACAGTCATCCACAAACATGTGATTGCTTCAATCCAGGATCAAAATCCATCCAATTGGACATCAGTCAGAGACTCTGCGAGCTGATGGCCTAAGGGGGAGAACCTCCGGCTGATGTCAAATTGGTTGGGTTTCGATCCTGGCTCGAAGCAATTGCATGTCTAGTTACACTGATGAGCTGCAAAACACTCTCGTAGGTTGATTACTTTTTAAACGGCCAACAAATAACCTTTTTTAATGAGAAAGTAAGGCCTGGAGAATCTTCCTCTCATGGGCCGAATAGAGGGAAAGAGAGACAAGGGAAAACAACACATTTGAGATATATATAATATCAATAAGAACACCAGATTATATATCTTACTTTTTATTATATATAATATATATATATATCTATATGAAGAAATATAGTCTTAAAGTGTGCTATATTTATGGGATAAAGTGGTCAATATCAGAGAGCGTGTGTAAATATAAAAGTGAACATAGAAGTCAGCACTTAGAGGCGACAGTCTGTTTCATGCTAGTGCAATCGTCAGGCCTGACGATTGCACTAGCAGGAAACACTGTCGCCTTGAAGTGTTGACTTCTATGTTCACTCATATATATATATATATATATATATATATATATATATATATATATATATATATCAATCAAATCAGTTGAGTTTCAATCCTGGTTTGAGGCAACTGGATGTCTAGCCACACCAATGAGTTGTCATACAGCAAAACAGTCTGTGAATGACAATATATATGTGCTGGCTACTCATTTGTGTGTACACTTGTCTGCTAGGGTGGCTAGACAATTTCTGTTGCAAACACTTCTCAGACACATTTTTTTATTCAACACCCAGATTCTACTACAAATATGCTAAGACTGCATTATATATATATATATATATATATATATATATATATATATATATATATATTAATGCATGTTTCATTAAATAATATAGATAAGTTTTGTCTATTTATGCAAGTTCCTTTCGTATTGTCTGATAAGCTTAATCACATTATCGTTGAAAGACGAAAGGAAAACACCATATTGACACATGTTTCAATCCAATCTAAGCTATCGGCTTACATAAGCCATTATCAAAGATGACAATTTTAATAAATCAAACAACACATATACGAAACCACAATAATGGCCCGCCCTTGCTGTTTGAATAAGCTCAAAGTAACAACAAACTCTTATTTACGAGCCAAGGAAGCGAAAAACGCGTTGTAGCTCATGACGTCACACATGACCATGCGAGAAGTATGAAGTATGGGAAGCCATTGGTATAAACCAATGGCTTCTGCTATAGATTATAGACATTTAAGAATGTCTGTGGAGATTTCATAGTTTATTTTGTTCAGGTTAGGTTTCAACTGTTTTATGTATATAGCTTCAAGAATTTTTAATTTTTGTTTATTATTTTCATGTTTAAGTATAATTGTGTTGTCAACAAGGATTTTCCAGAATTGAGTACACGGGCAGACATTTTGTTTTAAATGTCTAAAAATGTTAGTTATCAGTTAAATGTAGAGTTAAGCATCTTGAAAGCGAGATTATGGTGTGACCAACATAAATATTATTTTATCCATTGGAGATACATTCTCCCAAAGGGCACTTGAATTTGTACACTGTTAGTTTTTTGCAAATCGCTAATGGGGAGGGGGGAAGAATCATTCCGAATAGTTAAGTTGGATATGCCAGATTTAGTGTAGTATATGATTAACCTAATTTTTTTGCTCGGATCTGTTGTAGTCATATTAGAATTAACTAGTTTTTCAATATATTTTCGTCTTGTTTATAATTGGTATGCATTTGACTACGATAATAGAGATTAATAAGTTTGGAATTAGTTGAAGTAGTATTATGTTCTATTTGCTTAGTATTAAGACTTCTAAGATAATATTTTATCTGTTCATCCACTATATAATTTGGACAGCTATTATTAAGTGTTTGTTTTATATTCTTAAGTTCACTGTAAAAATCTGTTTTGTAGATGAGTTATTTTTTGTGCGATGTATTAGAT
>OZ038502.1:98789916-98799916 GCA_964036315.1 Acanthosepion esculentum
GACTTTCCTATTAAACTCTGTTCGTTATCTCCTCTCCTCCTCCTCCTCCTTCCTTTATTGTAGCTTGTTAATTAAAATATCTGACAGTCTAGAAATCAATCTCTCTCTCTCCCTCCCCACCCCTCTCTCTCTCTCCCACTCTCTCCCTCTCTCAAAAACACTATTGAGATTAAAGCACATCAGAGATATTTAAAAATACGATAGATATTACCTTTCTGTGACTTAGTTTCATATGGTCACCTAGATAGTCATGGATATAGAATTGAGAATCGCATCTCTAGGACCACTTACATAGTTTTACAGCTGTCTAATAATCACACAAACAAAAATAGAAAAGTACTTAATTGCTATTGCAATGTTGTTGGAAATAATTTAACAATAATAATCCTGCTTAGCAATAAAGTGTTTCCACTTGAAATAAATACTCATAATTAATCATCATTAATGAACAAGTTCTTGCTTAATTATGTTGTTTACACATGATCCTGAATATGTTGTGGTAGGTCAGATCAATGTAGAAACTGAGCCTTATAGGAGACTGGTTGTTGTACTGAATCAACTTCAAGAACTTCACCAATGATAGTTTCCTTGGTCATATGCCATTTTTATGCTACTTCTGATCCTCTCATATGTGAAGAGAATTGTTTCTCAGATGAGGTATTGTAATAATAATTTGTGTGGGATATGTCACTACCCCCACCTTCATTTTTGACGCACGCGCGACTTTTCACCCCTTCCTCTCACGTTCGGTCAGTCATAGTAGTAAACCGTTGTCTTAGCCGAAGATGAGGAAGAATTCATATTTTTCGCGCGCTTTTGTGTTGACGTCACGGCAAATTTGGCTTTTCAAAATTAGTCGCCCCAGGTCGTTTGACCTGACCGGGCAGGCTCAATTGTCTCTCGCCGGTAACCCCATATATACTGACAGGGACATTTTATTCGGCAAAGTCTTGCCCTGATCTCATGGCTCGTCGCGGTATCTTACACTGTCGTCACCTTAGGACAGAATTTTCATTCCAACGCGAACATCTTTTAGCGAGCCGCTCAACTTCCAACCTGATGAACGAGCATTTTTCACATTCTTCGAACTCATACTTTCAGAACCTGTTATTTTAAAAAGAATTACATACACTCACAATTATAAACTCTCGCAGTGAGTATTTTTCCTTGCCGTATGTTACTATGCATTACAACTGACTTTCTGAACCTTTCTTCTCGAAGAACTCCTTCCCGCCATATAGCCATATTGGATTTGAATTTTGGCGCGGAATTTTATCTTCTACCATATTTCCAGTATCTTACTGATGGTCTTCACTCGAGACAATTAAAATTCATTCACTACAATATTTCCAGTACCTTACTGAAGACAATCTACTTGGCCTCTTCTTCAACTACATTTTCCAGTACATTTACTGAAGGTCTTCACTGAAGACACTACTTCTTGTTAAACTCTTAAATAAAATGTATGTTTGTTCTTAACCTTTTGTTGTTTTGCCTGTCTACTTCTTTTCACTCTGTACGTTTGTACGGTGGAAAGAGCACGTCTTTATATTTTTTCTTTTTTTTTTTACTTTGTTTGTGGATTCGGTAGTAGTGTTTAGCGTCTGGCACAAGGCCTTATTTTCGTAAGCCAGATCTGCACCGCTATCGGGTCCGCAACATTTGTTCATTTCCCCATTCTAGGCATTATTATATATGTGTGTGTGTGTAAACAGAATAGCTGAAAGAAAAGAATGACAAACATGCATTATTAAAGATTTTATATATCTCTGTGTCATACAATAATGTATATAAATACTTGTCACTAATTTGCCCCACACAGAGAAATCATAACATCTGAATAAAACAAGCAGAGTGGAAAGGCAGGAAGCGATAGGGTCTTACTTGAAATATTTCCTGAAGGGATAACAGCCAGGCTGGTAATGTTCTGCAAACTCCAAAGTACCATTTAGAATTTCCTATTCTTTTTATAGAGGTAGGGTGGAGTAATGGATAGTGGCTCGGATTGAGAAATTGGAGAGCCAAGTTCAAATTCCAGTCAGATCCATTACATTCACTTGCGTGCTAATACCCTTGGGAAAGGTATGAATCCTCTTCTTCTCTCCCCAGCTATGGGTAAATAGCAGGACAGACTGGGTTCTATAGCCTTGGATGGCAACTGGTCTACCGCAGAAAAAAATGGCAACCTACTGCGGGAAAAAAAATCTGCCTCATCAGTCATGTATCGAAAGATACACGAACACCTAAATGTCTATCGCGCATGGCACATAAAAAAAAAAATTCTTACTGCTGTGGGCTTGAAATGATGTCTAGCACCATAGCAATCTATCATCAGTAGCTGAATGGGCAAATATGCCTTGTCCCTATGCATGCTAAATAGCAATTCTTTTGTCACCCCCACCAACTCCTGTCACTTACAAGCTTTCACATGACCCTTGTAAATTTGTCTTAACCAAAGGGAGATAATCGCTCCTTTGCATTCCTACAATGACAAATGTTTTTTTGTGGAGTGATTCTGAGACTTGTAAAATGTTTAACAAAACCAGCAAACACTGGGTAACTTTAGAGATGAACATATTAATCTGTCCAAATTCCTCAAACACTTCAGATACTACATTTTATTGTGTTATTTGACTTTATTTTAAAGTAGTGTTAGTTAATATCTGATCAGCATTCATTTTTTTTATTATTTCTGTGGCCTTGTAAAGCAACTTTCTGGTCACCCTGTGATCATCAGCAAGTTGTGCAAGTTAGAAAAAAAAAGAAACCTTTTGATAAGCTTTACTTCTTGGAGAATTCTGCTATAGAATTGAACCATATAGCTTTCATTTTCTCTTCTCCTGGGATGCCAGATACACTGCCATCGTTTACATATGTTTGTCTGTCTTTGAATTTAATGAATTAAAATGAAAGGTAAAGCCAAATACAGGACATACATCACAGGAATCATAATGAACTTTTCAACTTTAGACAGGCTTAATTGATAAACAACAGAAAAGTGTCTATAAAATCCATGCCAATAAAGAATTGGTAGCTAAATGTAGTTTGAAGATATATTGAAATGGCTAGATGTAACCGTAAGTTCTATGCCAACAGTTTTTTCAGTCTCATGTCTCACTTGTAGAACTCTCTTCTGGCTTTTTTATTAACAGTCGACCTTGATCTTCAAAGATTTAAATGTAATATCAATCGTCTTCTTTCCTGTTCCTTTATTGTTCTCTTTTTTAATAGCATTTTTTTCTTTCATCTTTTCTAACACTCAGCAACCCCACTTGTTTTCGTAGTTTCGTCTTACCTAGGGTCAAATGATTAAAAACAAAAATTTGAAATTGTCAAAAGAAATGGCTGGTATAATTTCATTTAAGCAACCACTTTTTCATCAAAGAGGATTGTTGATAAATTTTAAACCATCATTGCTATTAAATTTTAAATATTCATTACTATAAAAACCAGGTATAATCATTTAAAAGTAGACTGTCATCTCACAGGAAAAAACTGACAATAGTCCAACTTATGTTAAGCTATGTAACATCAAGGAGTAAATAAAGTCCAACTTGTACAAAGACAACTGGCATTTAGTGAATAGATGAACATGCTACACTTAGAATATGAAATATGTCATATGGCTGTATAACAGGAATTATACCTTTTTTGTTTTTTTTAGTTAATTTATATATATCAACTTCAGTATATATCCAGGTTTAGTACCATTTAAGAATTTGAGAACTATTTAACATTATCTGTCTATATCTCTGAGATGCGGTATTATGATTACTTGCATTATTTATATTATTCAGACTGTTATCCTCATCTTCATTGCCATATTCACAACATTTCAGCTGTTTTAATCTATGGCTTTCTTCAGGTGATTGGAATTTCAAACCAAACCCATTATTTCGTCCACCAGGGTAGATTGTTCTAGTTCCATGTGCCATGCCTTCAGTATCTATCTATATCTCTGAGATAAGGTATTATGATTACTTGCATTATTTACATAAATCAGACTTATCCTCATCTTCATTGCCATATTCACGTTTTTAGCCTTCTTCAGGTGATTGGAATTTTGGACTGAACTCTTTATTTCGTCCACTGGGGTAGATTGTTCTAGTTCCACATGCCATACCTTTTCCTGATGTCTCAGTTATTTCCCTTTAACTTAACTCTCCAAGTTTTGGTTCATCACTGCTGTGGCCCGGTACTGAATTCACCACTCCTTGGGTCTAGTCACTGGATCAAACCAATATCTTTTATCCATTGGGCCATGTATCTTTGTGAGTTCAATACCAGGACACAGCAGTGGTGAACCAAAAACTTGGAGAGTTGAATTAAAGGGAAATAACAGACATTTGAAAGAGGAATGACATGTGGAACTAGAACAATCTACCCCAGTGGATGAAATAAAGAGTTTCCAATCACCTGAAGAAGGCCGGAACATACAACAGCCAAAACATTGTGAATATGTCATGAAGATGAGGATAACGGTCTGAATAATGTAAATAATGCAAGTGTTTAACATTAATTTGCTTGCCATAAATGGAAATATGCTATTTGATGTTAATAAAATCTCTTAAGATCATTGGATTTAAACTTGTCAAAAAAGTTAAACATTTCAAACCTTTCTAATTTCTCCTCATTTACTGCTAAGATTTATCTACTCTATTGCATAAGTTCTGTACATCTGATTTTTAAACAATAGCTTCCAGTAATGAAGCTTAAACTCTGAGTGAGAAGCTGGTGAAATCTCATGAGAAATGTTTGACCGGATTCTTTTTAACCTGATAATAAATTGGTAATATTACAATAGGCAACTGATAGAGACAGTACAAGCAATACTTGTCCTGGAGATGAGTTATTTTATTGATGTAATGCCACAGAAAAATATCCTGGTCTCAAGTGGTTAGTTGCATTGAACACTTGAGAACTGCTTGTTAAAGTGAAGCCATTTTACTCAGCTATTTTGTCTCTTTTGTTGATATCAATAGTAAGCATTATATATATATATATATATATATATATATATATATATATATATATATATATATATATATATAAAGGGGGAAACATGCGCACACTTATTGTGTTCTAATAAACTTGGGATATTATTCTAAAGAAACTTCTCTTTAAATTTTTCATCCCACTGATGCTTCAAAGATAATTGACATTTAACAAAATTTTTATCTCTTTTCAGATGTTTCTAAACGTATCACTTCGAAATTATCTGTGTACTCACTCTGTGAGATCACTAAGCATTTGCTAGTTACCAGGATTGGACATTGTGCTCAATATAAGACAACACTATGGAGAATGAACTAACAAAACGTGATCATGTTGGTGTACAGGACTTTGTGCTTCTGGAAGATTTTCAGAATCCAGATGCATTCAGGGAAAATCTGAAAAAGAGGTTCTCTGAAAACCTCATCTATGTAAGTATTGCTCTTCTTGATGTCATTTTGGGGAAAATGGAGACTCTACTATTCACATTAATGTTTACTCTTAGTTGTCTGCAGTTGAACTTAATATTGGGGTCTATTTTTCTCAATATACAATGAAAATGAAGTTCGAAAATCATTTAAGGGGAGTAAAACTTTAGAATTTAAGTGTTTATTCTTGTTTCTTTTCTTTCTTGTGTTTCTTTTCTTTCTTGTGTTTCTTTTCTTTCTTGTTTCTTTTCTTGTTTTAAGCCACTATTGTAACATTCAACCTTGTCCTCAGGTCTTTTTCACTTTCTGATAAGATAGTAGGAAGTGAATAAACCCCAATACAATTATTATGCAATAACTTGCATAACTCAATGAACAATACATTTGTACATGTCTTGTGTTGTTGGGCTTAGGGGTTAAAATGAACAGTTGATTTACCCATGCCAAGAAGATTAATGAAGGATGATAATAATGAGGAAACACAGTTTATTTTAACAAAACAAAATAAAGAATTTATTCATGAATTTACACACTGGAAGTAATGTCAGTCGCTCATTTTCAAGAAAATAAATTATTTCTTAAAGTCTGTAGTTTTAACATATTGCCATGAAGAGGAAATGTTCATACAACAGATGAAATGATCTGATGCAAAATATTAAAAAATGTTTAGAACAAAGGAAAGAGTTCATTGCTCACTGAAGGATTATATAGCTTGCATACGTTCAAAAGTAGATAATTTGAAAGACTTAGGTTTCTTGGATTATTGAGAGAAAATTCTTTGAAGTGTTGTGTGCAGATTAGAGGCTGATTAATATAATTGAGTAATTTTACATCGGCAAATACTTCAACACTGGTTGTGAGGAGCTGAAACAAAGAATTTTACTGCTTTCTTCTTGGCTCACTGACTACTTTCTGTGAAAGGCAAAAATCTCATATACGCTCGCAAATTCCTTTCCTTCTTCCTCCTCAGTCCTATGAATTTAAATGGAGTTATTCCACACTCCCTACATTTTCTCATCTTCAGAAAGTTCCAGAAATCCTGAGGACAATCCTAAAAGCCTGTAAGGATAAACTTGAACCAGTTATAATAATTACAATTTCTTATTCGATCTCTAGTTTGTGAGGGTCTTAATAAGTTTGTGTTGGTATTGTAATGGATCATGTTCAGAATAAGAAAATCAGGCAGTCAACTTTGAATTCATTTTTATTAACTATTGTATCAATTATGAGTTACATTCAAATAAGAGGTTAAGTTTAGGGAGGGAGTGGTGTATTTTTCAACAAATTCTGAAATCCGTTAAATGCATGTCGTCAGGGTTTTTTAGCAAAAAGTTTCTCAGCATTTTTTCTTACTTGTATACTTAAAGATTCTTTCTCGGGGTGTTTGGATTAGAATACATTTTATTTAACTGCAATTTTAAAATATTTTTACTCTTAATTACTAATAGACTATATTTCTTTTTAAAACAAGTAAATGTAATAGAATTACTTAAATTACTTAAAATTATTTTTTCATATCAAATATAAGTATGTATATTACCAGCTCCCATTTTTTAATTTTATTTTTAAATATTATTTTTAAATATTATTTAAGGAAAATTTTTGACAATGACTGCAAAAAATAGCTATTTTATTTCTCTGATTCAGTAAATTTTTATTATTTTATGCTCTGTAAAGTTACATTGAGCACTGTTTTGTAAAAATAAAAAATATCATTAAGAACACTGGATTATATATCTTACTGTTCTTTATTTATATATATATATATATATATATATAAGGATATTAAGTCAAAAACGTTAAAAATCACTACACAGTTACAATTGTTTTGATACTATGAATGTATCTCCTCAGGCGATGTTAAACTACTGGTGAGTGAACAATTAATTTAATATCAAAAGCCTTTTTGAAATTTGTAATTGTGTAGCAATTTTTAACATTTTTTATTTAATATTTAATACTCTGTATAGAGCTCTTTTAAATTAAATGTTACATACAATGCAATTATACTCCATTTGTTCTCATTTTACCTGGAGAAATATATATATATAATTATTTATTCAAAAATTATAACATAAATATGTTATAAAATCACTACAAAAATAGCCATTTTTTTTCAACACTTAAGGTGTCTTATCAAGTGATGATACATTCAACATCATCACTCCTTTATTCTACATTCAACGCCATCACTTAATAAGACACCAGAAGTGTTGAAACAAAATGGCTCACTTTTAGTGATTTTATAACATATTTATGTTATAATTTTTGAATAAATAATTGTATTTGCTCTACTCTGTATTGAGCACTCTTTTAAGAATAGTATTTGTTGGTTATTGGAATTTATTCTGTATACACCAATCTTATACTAGCTTATATATATATATATATATATATATATATGTGTGTGTGTGTGTGTGTAAGTTTCCATGAAGTGATTTTAACAAAATCTGCTTGTGATCTCAATTTTATTTATTTTAATTTCAGTTGCTTTTTATTGGAACTACTCAGATCTTCATTCTATAATTGTTATTAAGCTATAATGGATTAAGGAAGTGTGGGTGGGGTAATGGATAGCAGCCGTGAATGTGAAATTGTAGAGTCAAGTTTGAATTCCACTTGTGTTCATTATATTCACTTCAACACAGATACACTTTGGGATTGATTCATATCTTCCCAATCTCCCAGCAATGGATTAAATAATAGGAATGGTAAAAAAACAATGTGACTGGGATATTGTTGTATACCTACAGATGAAAATGGGCATGTCCCCATTCACATAAATACAGTAGTAAATACTGTATGTTGGTCTGTAGTTGGAGATTCATAGTGGAATTCACTTGACTCGCTTCTAGAAGTTGACTACTTCTACACGCCACTGGCGAATCTTATATGTGTTGTTCTTGTCCTAAGTATTATCGTTCATTACCAATCTTCATGTGATTATTCTATTCAGTAACTTTCCCTATGTTACAACAGATATTTTCCCATAAAAAGTTGATTTTATAATCTAAAATGGTTCAGAGTTAAATAACCCGCAAAGAGTTAATAAGCTGCAAAAAATAAACTTAAAAAAATCAAATTTAGGAATAAAGTTTTCGGTGAGCCAACTGATTTCCAGCTTTCATCATTTCAGACAGAATGACAGTTTGAGTCAATGTAATTAAGAGCCAAAGAAATTAACATGAAAGATATTTTTGTGGAAAAAAATAATTGCCGTCTAATTAAGATATTTCTGTTAAAATAACATTGGGTTTTGTTTGATACATTTACAGCTGATCATATTGGTACATTTTTTTTTCCCCACCATCAAAATTCCTTCATGCAAAAACACAATTCAGCCTTTCAGTATTTGAGGTCAAATATGCATGGTTTTTTGGGGTTTTTTTTAATTTTTTTATTTGAAACTCAATCCCTTTATTATTTGTGTAAAATACACAAATATTTTTTTAATGGAACTTTGCTATTGACTATTATAAACACTAGTTCTACCTTCAGTCATTTGTTTTTGCCAAAATATATAATTAAAGTTAATTACCTGTAATTAATTGCATGAATTTGGGTTGTCAAAAGGTTAAGAAAAAAGAACCTAACAAATGAGCTCATATGAAAAGGGAATTTGTTGCATACTTACGTAAGGGCTGAGCTGCCTGTTTCTATCAAAACAAATGATCTGATGAGAAATGGTATTTGTAAGCAATGAGGCCTGGTAAAAAAACAAAAAAAAAACAGGAAAAGGTAAACCTGACTTAATAAGCAGTTCAGTTTAAAAAGAGGCGATATATTAATAAAACACTGTCTTATTTATGATAGGCTTGTGTATATCTGGCTATATTTAAAATTAGAATGAATTTGAACTGTAAATTTTCAGTGCACAAGAAAAAAACTGGATTCTAAGAAAACTTTAATTTCTTTATCTAAATTCTTTATCACTAAATTCCTATTTTACATCTTGGTCAGAAAGTCCATTAAATCTCCATTTTTAGACCGGGATCAAATTTTTCCTCCTTAAATTCTAATGACAATCGCCTTCTGCTTGGAGTGTAAAGTTGCATCTTCCAAAAAAAGAAAAACCTACTACTTGCTGCTGAGACTTTTCTAAAACCTTAAACACTCACACAGTTGCTTGATGCACTCCCCTCTCAACAATTAGCTGATGGAAGCAGTCATTGTAGACTTACTTTCTGTTAGTGTCAGAATGGATCCATTACTCAGGCATCACCTCTCTATTGTCACATTTGAAGGAAGGTTGGGAATCTCTCTCTCTTTCACTCTCTGTCTCTCTCTCTTTCACTCTCTGTCTCTCTCTCTTTCACTCTCTGTCTCTCTCTCTTTCACTCTCTGTCTCTCTCTCTTTCACTCTCTGTCTCTCTCTCTTTCACTCTCTGTCTCTCTCTCTTTCACTCTCTGTCTCTCTCTCTTTCACTCTCTGTCTCTCTCTCTTTCACTCTCTGTCTCTCTCTCTTTCACTCTCTGTCTCTCTCTCTTTCACTCTCTGTCTCTCTCTCTCTTTCACTCTCTGTCTCTCTCTCTTTCACTCTCTGTCTCTCTCTCTTTCACTCTCTGTCTCTCTCTCTTTC
>OZ038502.1:98802416-98822416 GCA_964036315.1 Acanthosepion esculentum
ATATAGTTGCAGAAATTGTCTAAAGTAGAGTAATTTTATGGAATCAGATGCAAAGTCTACTGCTAGAAAAGTTGATTCACTGTGTTGTGCAAAAAAATCTCACTTTGCTTGGGGTGAAAAATCGGTGAAGAATTTGTTGTCAAGTGATAAAAATTATTGGTAAAATGGTATTGATAAGTGATAAAATTATCGGTAAAATGGTATTGATAAGTGATAAAATTATCGGTAAAATGGTATTGATAGCTGATAAAAATTATCGGTAAAATGGTATTGATAAGTGATAAAAATTATCGATGAATAAAAAATTATTCAAATTATATAATTTTTTTCCTATAATAAAATTTTATTTAATGTTCTGTTACTAAAACGCTTGATGGAATTTTCAAAAGGTTCTGCTCATTGTTTAAAATCTTTGATGACTTTTCCTTTTCTGGAAAATTCAAATGTCCATGAGCGATTGTTGATTTGTTGAAATAGTTTTGGTTTCTCTTTTCAGACATACATTGGTCCTGTGTTGGTATCTGTCAATCCTTATAAAGTCCTTGACATTTACAACAAAGATATTATTGAAAGTTATCGAAATGTCAACTTTTATGAACTTCCTCCGCATATGTAAGTCGGACACTTTTTATACATTTTCTAACTTTCTTTGTAAAATGTTTATAGTTAAGATTATAAAGAAAGCTTTTTCTTAAGCCCAAAAGTGAAAAGAATTTTTATGGGAATTTTATTTTCTGTTTGTTGAAACACATGATGGGATTATTTCAGGAATTAAAATAAATTTAAAATTCTTTTTTCTTTTTTTCATGTTCTTCTAGCACTGATCTATTCATGAAATGACAGATAAATTGTAATTTAGGTCAGGATTGATATTAAAGGTTTTGATATATTTCACTTTGGTAAATTTCATGGCTTATCTGCACAATAAATCGAAAGTTTGACTGGAAATACAAGGCTGTATCATAAAATTCCTTTAGTAAAAGTCAACATGGACAAGTTCAAATTTTTTTGGTTGCTGCAAACACACTCTCAACTGATTTTGAAACCTCATGAGATCTTATTCTAGTACTGCTCATTTATTTCTACAACAGAATCCAAGTACACACTGCCCAGCCTAGGGATTGAACTCACAATTACTATATCATCAAATTCACAAACCAATGCTATAATCCATTATACTATTGTCTCATGACAATTCAGAGTGGAACTTGGTGCCTTAAACCTAACCTACCAGATGATGAGTGCCTCTACTACTTGTCTTGTTTGACTGTAATCATTGCACTGAGGCTTCGCTTTTTATTACAATTTTTGCTGCTGTTGAAGCCTTGCTGTCAATTCTTTATTAATGATTCCTATATTGCATGTATAAGAACTAGACAAGATATCCCTGGACATGGTCAGCAGAATGAGAAGAATCTAACACAGTAAATTAAATAAAGGATTCAATTCAAAATTCCTTGAAGGTTATCCAGATCAACAATCACCCGATGAAGGCCTAAGAGCACATTAGTCAAAACATTGTGATAACAACTCCAAAGATGGGGATAACAGTTCACATATAAATAGTATAAATAAGGGTAACTATATATATATATATATATATATATATAAAGCAAGAGAGGGGTGTGCTGAATAAATTGTCTAAATTATGCAAAAATGAAAATAACACTGACATCTAATTTTAACAGATATATTTACCAAAATTACTGAAAAGTATCTTTAAATACTAAAGAGTATATAATTCAATAAAATCTCCATTGGTTTCAACCCATAGTCTCCAGACGACTTTGGAATCTCCTGCAACTCTTCTGGACAGTCTTGTTTAATCTGGTGAATGCTGCCATAATCGTTGTCTTCAGTTCATCTTTGGTTTTACAAGGAGATTTTTTTTTTTTGTCTCTCAAACGCAACGCACACACAATCATGGTGGTTGCAGTCTGAGGAGTTATGTGGCCACAGAAATTGCCTGACAGCTATCACTGGGTTCTCCTACTTGTGTGATATTATGCAGAAACCTGTTGCTAGATATAAGGTCTCCCAGCAGCTACCCTCCTGTCCTAGAGTAGCACTACCTCCCTGGCTATGGACATGGTTGACTTGGAGGGGTCATTTTCAATCATTGCTTATCAGAGTTAGTTTTCCAAGTTGTTGTACCTTCGTAATCATCACTAGACTCGTCCAACTCTTTCCAACTCCTCTGAACTGTCCTTAGATTCACACTCAAACATTCTGAAATGTTTGTATTGAAGCTTTCTGCATAAATGCCAAGCAATACAGCATGCCATTTCCAAAATTCTTGTGGAGTAAATTGCATCATGGTGCTCATATTCTCACAGATGGTGAAAAAACTGAGCCGAACTATACTGTGCTGTCAACAAAATCAAAAAAACTACACAAAAATAAGTCGCAAAAATTTACCCATCACACCCTCTGTGTGTGTGTATATATATGTGTGCATGTGTGTGTGCGCAGGCACGCACATACATACATACATACATATTTATTTATTTATTGTGATAAGATAAAGAACAAATAAGAAACATTTATCAATTTAACATGTTTCACTTTTATTAAAGTTTCATCAGAATGAGATATGGAGAAAAAAAATTCTGGTATTTTTACTTTTGTGTTGTTTGATTTTCATGTTTCATATGCATTTGACTTTTTAAACTAATATTAGACTTGGTATTCCCAATTCAAGAAAGATATGACACATTCATCTGAAAAAATTAAGATTCCAAGCCTATCTGAAAACCTATATAAATATATATTTATAAAAAAATATATTAATGTGTTGGTTCAGTTCTTGACAGTGAATTTCATTTGCCCAAGAATTGGCTTTACTGAAACCACTAAATCGAATCTTCACCAGGAAATCCAAATGTAGAAATTTAAAGGGAGATAACTGTTATATTTCGCTAATGTTTACTTGAATTAAGTATTGTTTAAAAATTACACTTGTTAAATTTGATTATTGTTTATTTACGATAATGTAAGATTGAAAATAAGTCGTTTTGTTTAAGAGAATTATTTAATGTTGAAATCAAAGCCAGGAATTTTCTTTTCTCTGCAAAAATAAAATATAAAATGATAAAATATTAAAAATTATTAAAATATTTATATACGAATTAATACAGAATATATTTTAATTTTAAAATATTTTCTTTATTTGTGAATCTAATTTGGATATGTCAAATGGTTTGTTCTTTGTAATTTTTCCTTTAACTTTTATTTCTAGAATAAAATCCAAATATTAATCAACACTGAATGAAGATTTCAGCGATTTTATGTAGAAAGGGTTATTCATTATCGTAAATAAACAAAAAAAATAGTTTAAATTATACTTTTAAAAAAAAAAGGCACTATTCAGATATAAAAGTTATCTCCCTTTACTTTTCTAAGTTTTGATGTTTCGGAGAAATGAAACATTTGACGAAGTGAAATCTTTTGATGAAACCAATTTTCAGGCAAATGACATTCGCTTTTATGATTACCTCCCTTTGTGTATGCGTGTGTTATACAATTGTGTTATCAGTGATAAGAGCAAATTTGTTATATCAGTTAGAAAACAATTCTCCATATCAAACTACTACAATAGATCTATCAATATAAGAATACGATATGTAAATGTAAAATTTATATATGTAAATATTACTAAATATGTAATATAAATGCAAATAGTAGAAACATATCAAAATAATAGAAACCTGTTTATTCATTTTTTTTTTTTTTACTTCTATGATTACATATGCACAAAGTTTATCCAGAAAGTCTCAAATAATTAAATATTAAAGGGTCTCTTGACCTCTGGTGCCTTAGTTCACTTCAAAGTACTCTTATCAGGACCCCACACAATTACTCAAATGTCCAATTCTCTTTTCAAGTCTGTGAAATTCTTTTGAGGTTTCCATCAGCAACATTCTCTTTAATCTTGTCCACTGAATTTCAATTACAAGGCAGGAGTCACAGGTACTCTGAATCTGGGCTGAGAGTGGGTGCTGATAGATCTGGATGATATGAGGTTTTGCCAAAATGCCCTGCATGAGACCAGCATCTGTTCTGTCATTGTGGATATGATAGTAACACTAGCTGACTCAGTGGCACTCAGCTGCTGACTGAATAACCCCATGAGAGAGGGCCTGATTGGTTGCCAAGTTACAGCAAAGCTATCCAACTGCTTCTGGGGATATTCAAAATGGTTGAACATTTCTACAGGAAGATCTCACACACACACACACATATCTTCCTAGAAGTAAATTTACTTGTAATTTCACAACTAAAACTTTTAATATTTCTCAACACATTTTCACGGGAAAAAGTGTTCAAAAATGTTTATATATTTTTAGTATTTATTTTCTATTGTTTTTGTTCTTGTTTAGAAACCTTCTGTATTTCATTTATCCTTATAGAAGTTTATGGCATCCATTAGTCTTGAGACCAGGGATCTGTACCTGAAGAGTTATGCCCGCCACAGCCCTAGGCAGGGTTTGTTTTTATGAGAGATCAGCAGTTGCCCATGCAGTATGTCTCTCCTCTCCATGCCATCAATGTTATCCAAGGGAAAAAGATAGCGGCCAATGCAGCTTGGCATTAGCATTGTTGCAGGCATTTCCAGAACAAAATCCGACATGACATCGGACTGTCTTGGGGGTTCTGGATGTGAATTCAGAGTTGTCCTTCTAATTTGGTTGCCAACCATAGCTACAGAGCCCAAACTACCCTACTATTTAACCATAATTGTAGGTTTTGAATTCATTTTTTCTTCTAGACTGGTTGTCACCCAAGGTTATAGAACCCAGTCTGTTTGGCTATTTTACCCATAACTGGGGGGAGAAGAGATGGATTCATACCTTTCTCAAGGGTATTAGCATATGAGTGAATGTAATGAACTCTACTGGAATTCAAGCTCAGCTCTCTGATTCTTTAATCCAAACCACAATCCATTACTCTGCTGTTCCTCCATCCTTATAAAAGTAGGCAATGTTTTATTTGATCCACCCAGACTTGGACATCATCTTAAAATAGCTACAGATCTTAGGATAAATATCTAAATGTGGTTGAATTCTATGAAATTCATTCACCAAATTTAATCTCTTGCAGCAGAAATTCCTGTAAATTGCCAATGAATTAAAGAACTGCCATTGACATTTTCATTATCCAAAGTTAATGTATTTCCCATGGCACGCTGCCACAAATGACATCACAAAGTCTGAACCAATAACTACTAAAACACAAAGAAGATACTTAGCCATTTCAATTTTTATATATGCTAAAGTATATATGCTATATATATATTACTATATAAAATATATTGTAGAACAGGTATATTGACCTTGACTTGTATAAAAATACGTTTGCTGTTGGCAGACTGAATGATTTTCAAACCCTAAGTCAGCACATAGCAAAAGGTTGCTGACCCCTGGTTTAAAACTTTAAAACTTACACAAATATGTTTTCTTGGGCTTTTTCTTCTTCCTAATCCATAAAAAGTTACTGACAAAGGTTTCTGTTTGTCTTGTAGATTTGCAATTGCTGATGCTGCTTACCGTTCGATGCGAGGCGAGAACCGTGATCAATGTGTACTGATTTCTGGTGAATCTGGTGCTGGCAAGACAGAAGCATCAAAGAAATTGCTTCACTACATAGCAGCCAGCAGCACCCACTCATCTGAGGTAGAGAGGGTCAAAGACCGTCTGCTCAAATCCAACCCAGTCTTGGAGGTAGGAAGTTATTCTTTAACTATCCAATAATCTCTTATGATGTGCATATGGTTGTAAGGGAAAGAACAAATAAGAATTAAAATTTCAACAATGTGTATTGATCAAGTGTGATGAGTGTATACATAGTTGTGTGAAAAGGAGGCAAGAATCATTAATGCAGTTCTTTATTTGCCGTCAGTAAGGAACGTGATTAGATGTAAGTGTGTTGCCGATTGGGCCAGAAGTTGATCAATTTGTTGGATTGGTTGATCGAGGTCACAGATGTTGTCAGGGGAGAGGCTTGGAGCGGATTAGTGAAGCTGAATAGGGTGTCATTGATGATTGACATATGTCTTTTTTCATGGTTGTAATCAACACCAGTGATGTATTTGATGGACTGGCAGTCATATGATGAGGCTGAGGTGTTGAAGCCAAATCACCTGTAATTGATGAGGAGTGCCATTTTTATATCTGTCATTTAACAAGTGCAAGCTCCCAGACACATTTTTTTTCAACAGCAACATTCATGATTGGCTATTGTATTTTAGATTTTTACAAGGATTTCTTTTGTGGACCAGATGTGATATTCCGAGCTCCTGTGCAGAAGACGGCTTTTTTTAATTTTGGGTTTTGCTTTCTTAGTGCTCACATCTGACTGACACACTTCGTGAAATGTATTTGTGAATCAAACAGGTCTTGATTAAGTAGTATAACATCTATAAACAGCCTTTATTATCTGTGCCATTCTACACCCTTGTGAAAATTAATTGAAACAACTGCTTTAGTTTCCTTTCTTTCATCATACGGTCAATTTTATACCCACTGGCATGACAAGGTGTAATCAATTTCTATTTTTTCCTCAGATTAGGTCATTTGCAATCGTGTGCAGTAATATGAATCTATTTTCAGATGTATGTTGAAATTGTTTGCCCTTGAAAAACATTGCGTCATCCATGATGGCATCAGATTTTTATTGTGCCCAGACACTATTGTCTCAACTGTTGATTAGTTGTCCTACAGCCACTGTCTCCAAGGTATGAAAATTGTAACACTGCACACATACACACACTGGCAAGACTTGCCAGTGAGCAAATCAAAGTACTATAGACTGGCCCGGAAACTCTCCTGATTTAAATCCAGTTGAGAATCTGTGGTCAATCAGAAAGGAACAACTTTGTGGAATTGACATAAAAGTACTTACTAAAAAAAAGCTAAAAACATTGCTGTGTGTTGAGACAGGAGGTGTATCTTTTTTTGATAAAGGTCAAGAATCCATGACCTTTATATAGGCTATTCCATATACTTCTGCCTTCCTTGTCCTGATAAAATGTCTTATTCAGTATCCTTTCATTTGTTGATAAGACATTACAGCTCTTAGAAACGTGCAAATAACCTACATAAATCATTGTCTTCTTGGCTTTCATCAATCAACATTCACTTTGTCTTGACACTCCCAACATCTAGATCAGGATAAATTTACAAACTTATTAACATAAATAATGTTTTATGACTTGGTCAATGTCTTAAAATGTACCGATTGTTATTCATCATAAAATTCAAGCTGTGGTTGTTAATTACTAATAGAATAATACGAAGCAGATTTTGGTCTGTAAACTGAAAGAATGGATAAGGTAGTAAAGGAAAGCAAGAAGAAAGGACTATTCACTGTAATAAGATGGAATGTATGGTTATCAGCGAGAGTGATGGCTTAAGTTGTGAATTACATATAAAGAATATGAAAATTAAAAGGGTACACAAATTAAACCATCTAGGTCATGTGTAGTAACAAGCAATTGGAAAGTGGCACAAAAGAGGTGTATAGGAATAGTGAAAGATGTGTTTCCGAAACTAAGCAAAGTATTAAAAGAAGAAAATGTTTTTAGAAATTCAGAAAAGTCCTGAACTGCTATGTCGTATCTACCCTCTTATATGGCAGGGAACGTGGGACTATTACTTCAGAGATAAAGAGATTTTGTTGTACTGATGAATGGTAAGAATAGCGTGGACAAGCAAACTTATATTGGTCCTAACCTGGCATCTCAGCTTCAGTCACTTTTCCACCCCATAATGTAGTTTCCTTGTGACTTTTCTCTATAAATTTTTTCATGGTAATTGTTTTGATGAGCTTTCCTCTTCAGTACCTTGACAAATTTAAGTACAATATTGGCAGTTAGGTCTCATCATTTTACAGTTCAAATGACTAGATCTGGTAATGGAGTGACACTGGCAAATTAATATGCCTAATTTGCATAAGTGCAAGAGAAAGCCTATATAACTCGTCACTGACAATAACGTGGCAGAAGGACGAGCTTAGCAACGAACTAGTGCTATACCTCGACTTCACATCAATAGCGTCGCCGATAGGATACCATTTGTCTCTAGAAGATTCAGATTTTGTGGATGCATGGATTCGCTGTTTTTCTGCCAGTGCAAGAAGTAAAAAGCTGAAAGACAACAAGGAGAAGGGAGGCGAAAATGAAATTACGGATTTATTCTTGGCTACAGCTGGATGCGAGCGATAATGAAAGTAGAAAAGTAGAAGCTTTTCTGTCGAGGCTGCTTTTAAGCTATCGCACAATACCACACGTGGGAAGACTAGAAAGCCCATCCGCTTTAATGGGAAGACAAATTAGAGCTCCGCTAATGATGTTGTACTCCACAAATGAAAAAATGTGATACAAAAAGAACAAAGAAGCAAATCCGGAAAGGGCAGAATTTATCATGCAAAAAGGCCACAATACAGCTATAATAAATAGGGAAAACGGCAACAGTGTATTAGCCCATGCAGATCAAATAAGGACCCAGGGTGAATATGAAGAGCAAAATGATGAAGAAATGTCTACGAGTCCGTCCGTTAATGATTTATTAGAACAACCGTTACAAAATGAAACATCAGAAGATGAAATAATGCAGGATCAAGTGGGCCAGAATGAGTTTGAAAGTTCGGACGAAGATCAAATAATGCAAGAAAATGCCTATGATTACAGCTTAGCGCGGGACAGATGTAGGTCTCCCAGAGAAAGAAATACGGGAGAGAGAGAAGTAGAGCAAAGTAATGAAACTATCATGAGAAGAAGTACAAGAACTACTAGAGGTATAAAACCTGTACGTTTCAGGGAGATGTAGTGACACTGGCAAATTAATATGCCTAATTTGCGTAAGTGCAAGAGAAAGCTTATATAACTCATCACTGAGAATAACATAGGGAAAGGACAAGCTTAGCGACAGACTAGTGCTATACCTCGACTTCACATCAGGTAACTTCTGTTTCTTCTCTCACACTTTTTTCTTCTAGCTTTTTGCTTTCCAGTCAACTTTGATCTTCATAAATTTAAATGCAATGCCAATCAATATCTTGTGTCTTAATTCCAGTTATTTTATTATTCCCTCTTGTTAATAATATTTTTCTTTTTCTCATATTCTTTCATAGTGGCTTTATTGCCTTGCTTAAAAAAAAAACTAATAACTGGAAATTGATGTAATTTCTGAGAGACAGAGAAAAGACTTAAAAGAATGTGGAAGGTCATGATCACCCTCATCCTGAAATATGATATACAAAAGATCTTGGCCTAGCTTAGGAAAGCTAGCAAGATTGTGTTGTATCCTTTTAAGTGAAGAGGATCTGCTTGTCTAGAAAATCTGGAAGTCCTGGATTTAAACAACAATTACCGGTTCCTGTGTGTAGGGGAGGTGAAACTCTCTTGCTCTCAAAGAGCAGATTTTTCTAAATTGTTAAAATACACTGTAGAATTTCTACTGGAGCAGTTATTTTTAATTATTCTTTTTATATAATACTAGTAGCCATACCCAGCTGTTGCATCAGAAAAAGCGTTCAATTAGAATGGAGCAAAAACAGCATCATGTTTTGATGTAACGGAGTCTATCTTCTTCAATTACTTTAAAGTACTTTCATTAAAAAACATTTTGAATTAATGCAGTTATTAAGTTTGATGAAAATTGGTTGAAAGATAAATAAAAATGAAACCAGTAAAAATCACCATTTTTTGCTATTTACGCAGGTTTTCACTATATGGGTGGACTCAATCATCAAGTTAAATGACTGTTAAACAATCACCTTGTTGTTGGCTACAATTGAGTCAAGTCTGTATTAGACTGCTTGAAAATTGAGGGAGTTTTTAGCTTAAAATTTGTGTGGAAATCAATTTTTTGTTTTTTTTTCTAAACACAGTTGTGTAGAAATAAAAATGAGGTATTGTTGAGCTCACCAGGATGTAAGTAACCTATTTACCAAGTTTGAATGAAATCGGAGGAAATAAGTTGAATTTATTAATTTTTTTGATCGGCTTTATCAATTATTGATTTTTTTTTTTTTTAAATTATTGATTTTTTTTTACGCTAAGAACCTATTTCTTATATTGTACAGTGTATGTGCCAAGTTTGTTCAAAATAGGTTGGGTGAATCTCTAGTGAAAAGATATCACACAGACATCCTCTGTTTTTATATATATATATATATATATATATATATTTTAGAATTGGATATAGTCCGACAATTTATTTAAAGACATTTATATACTTGTATCTATAAAAAGAACGTTAAACATAATATATAAATGTCTTTAATATATATATATATATATATATATATATATAATAATAATAATAATAAAATAAAATAAAAGCAATCCTTGTTGAGGGTCTCGGTGAGAGATTCAAATATTACAAAAACTGTTAAATATTTTTTATAATATATTAGAATTAATATGGAAAAGTTTTTTTCACTTAACTCATGTTTACTTTGGAGTTTTATGGCTATATGGATATAACTACTCATCAGAACAGAGTTAATCTATTCCAATAAGTGGTTATACCTATATAGCCACAAAACTTCGAAGCAAACATAAGTGAAAAAAAAGTCTTTCATATTAATTCTATTAATGCTCTATCTCTGTCTTTGATATTGAGCACTCTGCCACAAAGCATGCTTGCCTTAAATGTCTCCTTATCAGCAAACCACCAGCAATTTTGGCTTCAAAAATAGTATTTCAAATTAACACTAATATTATATTATTTATCATCAGTTTTAATTTCTTCTTTGCTGATTTCTTCCTTTATGCAAGTATTGGTAATGATAGAAAGATATAAATATTTATTGATTTTAAACTATCAGTAAAACTAAAATCTATACATCATAATAACACCTAAGTTAAGTATTTTACTTGTGTGTAAAAAATAAAAAAAGTGCAAGTTTCTTCTCAGTTCTCGAACGTTCCATAAAGTTTGCTACTTTAAAGTCTATTTCAGTTCAAAATGAAATTTTTTATTTTTTATTTCTTTTAAACATGTTAATTCACACATTTAATATTATAAATTTAATAATTATAATCAAAATTATATAATATAAACACAAAATGAATTCATGTTGTTCTGCCAGGTTCTCTTTTAAGACAATCTTTTTTTTTTTTTTATAACAAAGAAAAAAATGAATGGAATTTCTGCTAATGTCACAATTGATTTCTTCACATAAAAAATTGATCTTGTGTCACAAATTGTCCTCGTAGTGAGCCTGTTAAAATACAACAATTTGATTTGATAATAGTTTGAATCCATAAGATCATTTTATAGTCTTGATTATTTAAAAGATTTATTTTTGTTTACATAGCACACGACATAAACAAAAAAATAAATCTTTTCAATAACCAAGATTTAAAAAAAAGTAAATACTCCTTTTATGAAACTTAAATTTGTTTCTACGAAATTCATGTATTTTCTTAAAATTTTATAGTTTTTGAAACAGATTTTCATCTTTATTTACTTAAAAAAAATAAAACTTATTTGAAGTTTCCTGAAAAAAGCTTTTTCACATAAAAATTTGTTAAAAAATTTTTTAAGTTTAATTTCCATCTAAAATTGTATTTAATTTTATTTTACTAATATTTTTCTTTGGTATAATTGAATTTTCCTGGGTTAAATTTTTATGGCATTTAAAATATTTTAAACTTTTTTTTTTTAATTATTTATTCCACCTCATAGCCAAATGAGATGCAAGTTTTTATTTTTTTATTAGAAGTGTTTACAAAATGTTAAAAACTAATATTTTTATCCCATTTTTATTTGGCTTGATTTAAGCTTTAGTTTTTTCCTCTTTTAACATGATTTGTTTTAATATTTTTAAAATAAAATTAATAAAATTTCATCTAATAAATAACTGGAAAAAAAATTGATCCCATGCAAAAAATACACATTTACAATTGTTCTCCTCCTTATGAAGATTTTAATCATTTTTAATTTTAATTTTATTTTGATGCTTTGTAACATTTGAATCTCATGCCTTATAAAATGATCAAGTTGACTATCAGCATTATTTAGCTTTCAACTTCCTGATATTTTAAAAGATTATTGTAAAGTTTGCTAAAATTGCTTATATCTCTTTCAAGGCATGCTTTTACTATGTTGTTGCACTTTTAATCTTTTTTTTTTCTCTTTTTCTTTTAGTATATATTTTATAAAACACTTTTGGATTCCTTTTAGAAATTATCAAATTTTTTAGTTGTGAAAAATTAAAGAGTAAAACTCATTAGTGATTAATTTTTTTAGATAAGATTGAAGACCCTTTATTATTTATTAAGTTGCTGTAAGAATTCATATTTAATTCTTATTAAACAACTAAGCAACTAAGCAAATTTAAAATTTACATTTATTTTTTATTCACTGTCCTGCAGGATTAGATACTTTATCAAAATATATGCAGGAGTTAAGCCACAATATATAGAATGATGCCTTTCTGCTTAGAGTATTATTGTTGCAATGTTTCACCGTTTGGAAGTGGAGTCTGATGAGCCAGTGTCCTTTAATAAAGGGCTTGGCAAAATAAATTATTACATGGAGCCTGAAAGTGGTCTGTTTTTCCTTTAAATTATTAGCTCTGGATTTACATTGAGCTCTCAGGATTTCATCCTTTTTGGGACTACCTATACGGATTACCAAATTCTTCATAGCTTATATATATATATATATATATATATATATATATATATATATATATATATATATATATATATATAAGGGTATTACTTATTTTTGAAGTGCATGCTGAACTTGAACTGTCACCCCTAAACTTGTTCCATTCGTTGAATAATGCCACATATAAAATTTTAAGGAGATTGCACAAATGATTTAAAATATTTAAAGGGCACCTTTGCTTGTTAAAACTTAGATGGACAAAAAATAGACCCTTTTTTATTTTACAATTAATAGCAAACACTTATTAGTTGAATCTTTACAAATTATACCCATTAGAAAACTAAACATTTTTTTATCTAACAGTAAAAAATTTAAATTTTAACCAATGTTTGTTTTCAGACCCCAATTATGGCAAATGTATCCAATGCCAAGCAGAAAAGTGTAGTTTGGAAGTTTATTAAGATTTGTGATGATAACCAGAGTAAAGCAATGTCAAATGTAGCTAGCTATTTGCTTAAGTGATTTACATAAAGAAATTGTTCTCTTTATTGTTTAAAATCTTAACCAATTTTTTAAATAAGGATATCTATCTTTATTTCATAAGGTTTTTCGACTAAATTTTTTATTAATAAATGTACTTTGTTAAGTTTCTCAAACCAACTGTAGAGCCTGAAAATAATGAATTTTAATTATTCTTGGTCTCAGAATCGGGAATCCTATCGGAATCATAAATTTAGAATAGGATCATTAATTGTATCAGAATTAGTAAAAATATTATTGTACCATCACTAAAATATATATATATATATATATATATATATATATAAGAATAAACCACAAGTAATTGGTTGGCAAAGGAATCCTTTGCTTGTTCACCTCCCTCCCATCTCGACATGACCTGCACTCAAACTAAAATGTCAAAACTTGAGAACTGATTACACATGACTTAAACAAGATATTTGATTTTGACAAGCTACAAGTTTATTCTGGTCTGCTCTTGTTTTTTTGTTTTTTTCTTTTTGTTTTCTAACAACACTAAAATGTTTGAGAAAGCAGACCCCTTAGAGATTAAAGCAGGTCATGGTTTTTGTATGTATACTTTGCTTTTTTAAGCAGGCTAACCTGATTCCAGAGTTAAATTCCTCGCATAACTTTGCTGCTCTATTCACTGACCATTTTTCACTTGGTGGCTTTAATTTCTTTCTTCAGGCCCCCAGACTTTTGCTGCACAAGATTTGATAGCAGTTCGATCAGTTCCAGAAATGCTATCTTGCCAAATATGTCTAAACAAAAAATAAAATGGAATAACTAGGGAGATAATATATGAGTGAAATTAATTTTACCCAATTTATCTTTTGTACAAAAAAAGGTCAATAGAAAAGGTCATATGTATGATGGGTAAAAGAAATTAGCTTGAACTAACCCAAATACAACCTTTGTTAGTTTATTGACTGTTTGAATAATCATGAAATTTAAAAATTCAACCAGTTTGTGTAAATATAATTTTTTTTCGTTTGAGAAACTCTTCTCTCTCTATCTATCTATCTATCTATATATATGATTTATTTTAGGATATTAAATCAAAAACATTAAAAATCGCTACTTAGTTGCGATTGTGTTTTGACACATCAATGCATCTCCTCAGGTGATTGTAAATTAATGGCAAGTGAACAATTAATTTAATTTCAAAAGCAAAATACCTCCTCTTTTTGAGAGAAAAAAAGGCTTAAATTGAATTAAATGTTAGGAATGTTGGAACTGTATTCTATTCATTCTCATCTTACCTGGAGATATATGTGGGAGTATATGATATATAAAATTTTATATTAGAACAATGCAAGATAAATGAATTAAAGAGATGAAAAAAATTTGTTTTATCCTCTAGATGAACTTCATTGGACTAAAATAATATTTTATGTTAGTAGTTATGTATAGGAGTTTTTATATCCCCCCCTCTACACACAATGCCATCAGCAAAAACATTAGTCTGATCAAGTCCTAGAGGGCAAAATACATAACACAGAATTTTTTCCTCTTTCTCATTCATTTACCTTATATAGTACTATGCAAAAATCTTAGGTTATTCCATGTTCCTAATAATTGCCATCTTAGAAATCATTTTCACACCATATATATTTTTAACAAGAGTTCTGAATGAGATATATATATATATATATATATATATATATATATATATATATATATATATATAAGGGCATTTCATTAAGACAAATCAGTCAGCAGTAAATAAATCAGTGTTATTGATAAATATTTATTTTTCTATTGGATCATGTTATTTAAGTCATGGCAATTATGTGTGAAAAATAATATCGCCCAAATGTCTGCCAAGGCTTCGGCGGCACACCTCCACTTGATGCTAAAAGATTTTTGATGACATCTCTGCAGAGTTGCTCCTTGATCTAACCAATATGCCTTATCTCATCCTTCAGCTGCTGAATTGTTGTTGGCATAGACTTTACTTCTGAGATGACCCCAAAAGAAGAAATCTAAAGGTGTTGAGTCAATTTTCGTAATAGGCTTTGATAACTTTAATGTTGTTTGATTGTTAATATTTCCATGGTTGAAACAGCTAAAGACTTAAGTTGTTAACTCTGAAAGAAAAAGAAAAAAATCATTAGACACTTAAAATTAATTCACATTTAAAATCAATGTTATTGGAACACCCTTTCTCTCTCTCTCTCTCTCAAATATATATATATATATATATATATATATATATATATATATATATATATATTATAGTAAAAAGAAATGAATTCCTGTGTTAAAAAAAAAGAAAAATAATATGGAACCATATTTTTAAATCAGTTAATTTGACATATATATATAATCATGCATGTATCTAGGAAAGGGGAAAATCATTGAGCCATCAATTTATGCATAATGAATGTAGCAGAGCATGTCTCTCCAATGCAGGCTTTGTTAGCCTCAAGAGGCATTTTGGTAAACCTTTCATGAATTATGATCAGTATAACACTGGAAATGAATTAATATACAGGGTATATCAGGAAACCTGCAGAAACCTCCCCTGTCTAACCTGCCATATGAAAACCCATGAACAAGCTGAACAGAGTTTACAAAACAGGCCGTGCCTTCTACAAAACACTTTATTTGCTACATCTGTAATAAATAATAAGCCACATGCAGGCTTCAAGAGTTCTTGTCATTCTCATGAGAACCAAAAGCATTGATCAAACTTGTCAGTGAGGGTCATACTAATTTAAGTTGACACCATCACATAAACTCAAAACAATGACTGAAGGCAGGGAATGGAGGATAACCTCAATTCCTTGTCTTCAGTCATTGTTTTGAGTTTTCTTTCCTGTGTGAAAATCTAATTGTCTTCAGTATGAATATTAGATGCTCTTTGCGTGCACGCACGAATTGTCTTATACCGTATGCATATCATATTCTATTTAGCAAAATGTACATATAACAAAGAATATAAATTAATGAGTTTTTTTTTTTGAAACGGCACAAAATCCTTTCTTTTCACATAAGAAAATTATACCCAAAAAGAACAATTTGGGAACTGATATATTCTTTTTACAGATTTCTACTCCTATTTCATTTTTGTACTCTAAATTTCTTTTCATTTTTCTTTTAGGCTTTTGGAAATGCCAAAACAAACCGTAATGACAATTCGAGTAGGTTTGGAAAATTCATGGACATACAGTTTGACTACAAGGTAAATTTTTGTATATTAATTTGTTTTACTCTTGTAGCCTGGGGTTTGAATTTGTTTTCTTCTCCACAGCTACTATTAAAAATTCAGGACGTCAAAGTCTGATGTTGTGAATAAACATTGGAATATTAATAAAGATCTCCTCCACTTCACACCATCTTATTTAGTTATCAAATATTGATTTCATTTTCTAGGGCTTACTCTTAACAAAGACACTTACTAAATGTAAGAAATTATGCTATCAGAAAATTTCAGTATAAAGATATGTCATTGCGCATAATCCTAGAAACGCTTTAATTCAAAATAATGACAAGAGATTTGACATTTCAATGACATAAAAACAGTTTACCTTCTTATAAGTAAATAAAATTCAAACTTTTAAGCTTGTGTATTAGTTTGTGTAGCTAACATAATTGTGTATTTTTTTGCATAAGTCTTAGTTTGTGCTTAATGTCAAATAAATAAAATAAAAAAAAACCCCTGATTGTGAATCTTGATTTTTCAAGATAGGAAATGTCTTGTTTGGAAGACAGCAAAATCTTAATTTTTCTGTATCAAATTAAGTTTTGTAAATATTTGTAAGCACCTGATTGAGATCAAAGATAAATTTAATGAAGTGTAGAAAACTGGGAAAGGCAATTGAAAATATGAGTGACAAAGGTGGGGATTTTATCTACTTTCAGAATGCTATGTATGTACTCTTAAAGTGTTTGCTGAAGTTGGATAGATTCTACATTTGCATGGACATTCTTTTCAATCTCATTGACTTGTGTCATCAACACACTTATGACATGAAAACATTTGTGATGTCAACAAACACTTGTTGCCAATTTTGTAATGCCAACAAATGCTTGTCACTTTTGTCTTGCTCTTTGTAATAGACTTTGTAATCACAGATACCACTATAGTACAGCATTGAACAATACTGGTGCCAGATGCCTTTGACTAGCACTCGTACTAATAGTACTTGCTCAATAATACCCACTCAAAAGTAACCACCATATAGTGATCTGAATAGAGAAATAGTATAGTGAATAGAGTAGAGAAATAGTATAGACTATAAATGGTGATCCGTATAGTGATAGAGGCTAGACTATAAATGGTGATCCGTATAGTGATAGAGGCTAGACTATAAATGGTGATCCGTATAGTGATAGAGGCTAGACTATAAATGGTGATCCGTATAGTGATAGAGGCTAGACTATAAATGGTGATCCGTATAGTGATAGAGGCTAGACTATAAATGGTGATCCGTATAGTGATAGAGGCTAGACTATAAATGGTGATCCGTATAGTGATAGAGGCTAGACTAGAAATGGTGATCCGTATAGTGATAGAGGCTAGACTAGAAATGGTGATCCGTATAGTGATAGAGGCTAGACTAGAAATGGTGATCCGTATAGTGATAGAGGCTAGACTAGAAATGGTGATCCGTATAGTGATAGAGGCTAGACTAGAAATGGTGATCCGTATAGTGATAGAGGCTAGACCAGAAATGGTGATCCGTATAGTGATAGAGGCTAGGCTAGAAATGGTGATCCGTATAGTGATAGAGGCTAGGCTAGAAATGGTGATCCGTATAGTAAGAGAGGCTAGACTAGAAATGGTGATCCGTATAGTAAGAGAGGCTAGACTAGAATGTAGCGATCAGTTAGACATCATGCTACCTTCCATATATGCGTTTCCTCTATGGTCATGTGCTTTACTTAATTCAATAATGGGATCGCCTATGTTTGCTCACTGGCAATTGATGTTTAAACTCAAGTGTTGGCAGCCACTCTTTATTCCTATATAACAAAAACACACCAAATAGAGACCAAAAAATTAATGACAATTTTGTAAGGCGTTCTAACAGACTTTCCGTTAGATATAAGTGAAGTTTTTCTCCAGTCAAAAAAACTTCACTTATAAAGAAATGCCATTATCAAACTCTAAGATTAGTATTCGCTTTGCTGCTTCATTTACCATTTTCAGTTGATGCCTTCTCTGTTCATTCTTGTGTTTGAAATGTTCAGATGAAGCACTGACTTCATTCCTGTCACTTATTTTAACTAGTATGTCTTTTTTATCTTTTGTTTTGATCACAATATTTAGACTGATATTTTCCTGGACACCTTTAGATGAATGTTATATTTTCTTTAAAACATTTTTATCACTTCAAAAATTTTGAGTGATTCCCAAAATCATGCATTCATTCCATATGTTAGATTCTGCTGCATATTTTTGGGTTCATAAATCTGACTTCAATGACAATTAGTTTATTCCAACCATAGGTTGTATTTTTCTCCTCACATAATTGAATCTCTAAGCCATACCTGGTTGAACTGTATAATTGTTAATATTCATTAACACAACCCAGATTGATTGATTTGTTTTTTCATGGCTTATCAACCTTTTGTGAGTTATTTAAAACCAAAATATATTTTTTTAAATTGTAAGAATAATTCTTTTATTTTTTTCTTTGCATGTGAATATCGCATTAATAATTAAGAATAACTGTTTTTCCAGTCTTATTATTTAACCCATAGTTGGAGGGAGATGGGGGTCATACTTTTCCCAAGGTTATTTGTTCATAAATGAATGTAATGATCCTGACTGGAATTCAAACTCTGCTCTCTGAGCCACCATCCACTACACCACCTGCACATTTTCACATCCCAGAGCCAGAAGCCATAATAATTTATTACTTCAGAACGGATCTTTTTGTAAGATTTGAAATTGCTCTTTAACTTCCTATAGCTATCTATCAGCCTTTATGTATTTTTTAAAAAATGTGGTCACTCTAAACGCTATTCTTTCTCATCAGGATGAGGCCTGTTTGGTATTTGCTGCACACAACAGAATCCTTGAAACTTTGTTTTTTTTCATTCTGCATAAACAAAGATTTTTCTTGCTATTTGTGGAAATGTTTTTGTTTTTTACACATTTGTTTTTGAATGGTGGTCTCCTGAAGTTTTAGACTACCACATTTGACAGCCTATTAAATGCATGGGTGTATAAGACACACCCCAATTTCAGCAGAGCAAATGAAGAAAAAAAATTAGTAATTAGTAAAATTAGTAAACCTACATATGGCATATAAGACACGGGAATTTTAAGATATTTTTAGGAAAAAAAATGTGCCATCAAATACAGTAATTTTTTTTCCATGTTACAAAATTGCAAAGCTCAACTCTATGAAATTTGAAACTTCTAGGAATAAAGAGATTCTCTGAAAGGCAGACATTTTGTTTAGATGACTAAATGGCAAATTCAGTGTTCTTCCTTCTCTTTATACCATTATTCCATTTTATAAATTGATCTAAACATTTTTCTTGACTGAAATCCTTATACAATATTTTCCTTTTATTATTTCACATCCATGCACCATGTTGGTTGCTGGTAAGTTTATATTCAGGTCACCTCCTTGAGAAAATCAACTGGTCAGTTCATTAACAGTCTGTAGCTAATACTCATTAAGTATCCTTACTGTTCTGAACAAGCATGTTTGTTATTCTTTTAATTGCTCCATTTCCACATTGTAAACCAATATTTTTCAATATTTCAATTTTTTTTCTTTGTACAAAATCCCAGTGTTCCAATGATTACTAATATTATCATTTATACTTATAGGGAGCTCCAGTTGGAGGTCACATCTTGAATTATCTTTTAGAAAAGTCACGTGTTGTCCA